>CAWUBA010000037.1:0-40880 GCA_963920205.1 Stenodema calcarata | reverse complement strand
AACCTCAGCCGCAAAAGGAATGATATCCATTTTGCCCGCCAG
The DNA here is from genome assembly GCA_963920205.1 of Stenodema calcarata. Taxonomy (NCBI): domain Eukaryota; kingdom Metazoa; phylum Arthropoda; class Insecta; order Hemiptera; family Miridae; genus Stenodema; species Stenodema calcarata. The sequence goes on along the minus strand of CAWUBA010000037.1, from coordinate 40,838 downwards.
CCACATATATAAGATGCTCGGTGCTTCGCACCTCGCTGTTGAGTGTGCATATAGAAACCTGATCCTCCTACCCCTAACCTCCACCGTCAATGTTTTCCTGTTCCCTGTCTCCTTCCCACAACCCCTTCTCACCCTTAGTCACCCTCGGTTTCACCTAATATGTTTCCTCTGTTACACCAGCAGGGAGCTTTACGCTTCTTTCAATGCTGTTGGCGGGAGCTTTTTGCCAGATTAACAAGCTAACATAAGTATTACTGGTGGTCACGAGTAATCAGCGGTGGTACAACTGTAATGAAGTAATGCTTCAATTCAGGCTTGTTTATGTGGCAAAAAGCTCCCGCCAACAGCATTGAAAGAAGCGTAAAGCTCCCTGCTGGTGTAACAGAGGAAACATATTAGGTGAAACCGAGGGTGACTAAGGGTGAGAGGGGTTGTGGGGAAGGAGACAGAGAACAGGAAAACATTGACGGTGGAGGTTAGGGGTAGGAGGATCAGGTTTCTATATGCATACTCAACAGCGAGGTGCGAAGCACCGAGCATCCTATATATGTGGCTGGCGGGCAAAATGGATATCATTCCTTTTTGCGGCTGAGGTTTTTTGGCGGGCCAGTTTTTACAACGGAGTTGTTTTTGGGGGATATCACATCTTTTTGCATGGCTAGTTTTCGAGTGGTACTTATACAATACGGTTCAACAACTTATACAATACAAAAGTACCTACGAGGTAACTAGTAAATGTTTTCCTAAATGAAGTTTTATCCTAGTCAAAATTTAGTAAAAAATTAGCACGCCTACTAATTTGCCTTTTTGTTTCTTCTTTTTGTGACAAGAATAATTATTTTTTGGAAATTATTGTTTGTTATCTGAAATGTGTTTGAAAATAAGTAGTTTTAACATTTTTGCGAATTGGTTAAATAGTAGTTTTAAAATTTTCGAATAATTAAAACAATTAACAATTTCAAAAAATTATTAAAATTTAAAACAATTATTATTATTATTAAATTTGAAAAAATAGAAAGAATTAGAAATTTGAATGAATTTGAATTAGAAATTTTTTGAAAATTTGTTGCATTTTTTCTTGGGATTGTGTAAATTTTTGTTGTTGAGAATCATTACAATAATTTTAATTATTGGTGTCGAAGAGAAAGTGGAAAGAGAAAGTTTCTTCTTCTTGGAGTGCCGTATCCGAATTTCGGACGTTGGCGACCTCTCACATATAATCCTGTGATGCACGTCTTCACAAGTTATACGGGACCTACAGTTTATCGCCGTTCCGAACGGCACTATTTGAGAGGCTGTACTAGGCAAATGATACTGGTGGTAGTTTGCCATTGCTTTCCACCAGGTGACCGCCGCAACGGCTAAGTATGTGAAAAATCCTTTCACGCCAGCGGGTATTGAACCCAAGATCTTACGCATCGCGGACAGACGCGCTTGTCCACGAGGCTACCGGCGGCCACAGAAAGTTTGCAAAACGTAAAACGCACGTTTTTATACCAAAAATCGCGAATAACTCGAGAACCGTTGGGAAAACTGGCAAAGTGTGCTACCCTCATTCGAAAGCCCATTAAATTTCCTATCGATCCTTAACCAGGCGCCACTCTACGACAATTTTTCTGACCACCGTTCAACTTTGATGTTTTCGGAAATTAGCCAAATCAGTAGATGTGGAATTTATTCACGTATTTTTGGCTGTGGATTAGTCAAACCGATTGAGATTTAGTTCAAAATTATTGAGCATATTCTAGACAACCTAGCGGACATTTTAAGACCAACAGCACCAATTTTCATCAATATTTGCGGCAGTTGTTGTTGAAAATAGAAAAATCACCATAACTCCTTTATTTTTCCTCTTAGGAAGCATTTTTTGATCTCAAATTAAACAGTTTGAAGAGCTGAACACAACTAAAAAAGAAAATCTGAAAAAGCTTCAATTTTGAAGGAGTTATGACCATTTGAAATTCCTAAAAAACACTATTTCCCCCCTAATTGGGGGGGAAATGGGGGGAGGGAGAAAAAATGGTCAAAAGGCACTCCCTTGGAGCATAACAAACGTGTGTGCAAAATTTCAGCTCGATCCGATTTGTCTGCTGGGCTGTAGCCCCGTCAATGAACAACAACGACAACGACAACGACAACGACAAGAAGAAGAACACGAAAAACGTGAAAAATAGTGGTTTTAAAATTGTTATACCCCCGACACCTGATGTTCCCGAGAGCTGAAATTTGGTTTACGTCCTCACGTGCCCCTGGAGAGTTGGTGTACAAAAAATCAACTCTCGAGACACTCAGGGGACCGAGCTACGATAGGGTGAAAACCGCAACTTGTTCCGTCGCGTAATCAGTGTCTCAGTCGCTTCGGTTTTCCTGGGCTTCGGTTTTCTTGGCGGGCGGGACGCTCCTGCGTCCCTAGATGATCAGGGAAATACTGACTGGACAACTGCAAACTGACTCAGAATAATGTTTTACAGGACGATTACAGTCGCCAGCCAAGGAATCGGAATTAATAACCTACAAGGAACGGGTGGGATACTCCCTATCCAACTTGAAGGAACATTCATCGAAAACTCCGAACACTCTTTAGTCCACCGATTTTATTTAACAACATTATATACACAACTTTTAGCTTTAAGCAATAATTATGCCAATTATTCATGTAACGTAGGTAGAAATAAGAAATTACGTGATGAAGTCGATGAATACTTATCTGTATTTGATCATACTTACGAAAGAGTATTAACTAAATTCAAAAATCTTGTTCCCCATTTAACCAAAACAGTAACCAGTAATAACAAAAGACCCAAAAGGGGATTAATAAATGGAATTGGGACAATAATCAAAACCATAACTGGAAATCTGGATGAAGAAGATAGATTAAGATACGAAAACATAATAATGAATCTAAAACAGAAAGACACTGCTCTAGAAAATCAAATCAAACACCAATACACCATCATAGAACGTGTCATGGTAGAATATAATAAAACTATAGAAAATTTTAATTTTAATAATAAACAACTCAGAATAAAATTAGAGTCAATCAACCAGCTTTTGAATCCCATAACCTCAACAACAACAGTCCTGAAAGAAATGATTAATCACATGCAACTAATACTGAATATTATCGATCATCAGATAAGCGAAATAGAAACAGCGTACACATTCTGTAAAATGGGAAAATTACATCCTAGCATCATATCCACAGAAGTATTAGAAGCTGAAATTCAAAGACTAACTAATAAAACTAATAAAACAGTACCCAACACATTTAAAGTAGTCGATCATTTCTTTTCTACTAATTGTATGTGGCTAGATAATAACATTGTATTTTTATTATCTCTTCCATTGTATAATTCGGAAGAATACATTACTTATACTTTACGTCCTATTCCCTTATTACGAAATGGCACTTATGTTACAATTGAATCGATGATTTTTGAAACAACCTATACGCCACTTTTTGGCAATTTAGCTTTTTCACGGATTTCGATTGTGCATGCCGAGACTCACCTTTCGAGATATGAAACAACCGCCGTAGCGTGTTAGAAGTTGGTTACAATGAGCTTTGAAAATCCCGATGAGGTTTGAAACAACCTTCGTGCTGGATATTGGTTGTTTCTACAATCTCAAGTGAGAAATGCCAAACCTTGTACTTTGAACCATTGTTTACTTTCCTGTCATCCGTTCTTAGTTTGTCATCCCTTGTTCTTCAGTAGCGTTTCAGTCGTTCAAGGTTCGGAAATCATGAATTTTAAAGATTGGTGGACTCTGTTTTATAAAAAACCAGCGTTTCGATAGAAACCGTTTCCCGAAGAAACGCCACGGAAAAAATCAAATTTGCCATATCAAAATACAGTCAGTGAGTTCATTAATGGCCTCTCATGTCAAACATTCAGACTGAGGAAAGTAGTGAAAGACACTCCTCTCGTTTTTCCTACCGTCCCAGCGTACCCTGGAGGAAAGGTACCACTAAACCGAAAGAAGATGGAAGACCTCAAGAAATTTGTTAAATACGTCCCTGGTTTCGAGAAAAACCCTTTCTGGAAAGAAATTCTGCAGTGGCCAACGTGTGACAATTTTTTTTCTGTAAAAGGTCATTTACCTAATGGAGTATTAAACTGTTTCTTTACTCTGCAAAAACTTATATTGACAGTTTTCATTCAATAAAGTTTCCCTTGACAGTAAAATGTTTCTATTTCTTCATTTTCTTTTCATTAACTCAATTATTGCTACTAAAAAAATCGTTGATTTTTGAAACAACCAAAATCCAACAATTTCAAAAATTCAAAACTCATGAAAAAATTGGGCAAATGGGTGAGTCCATTTTTGTGCTTATTATTAAGTAGTTCAGTTCCAAGTAAAAAATGTAAAACTTCTAAAACATTTGAAACAACAGACAAAAAATAGTTTTTTTGCTCTCCTGTAAAATTTGGTAAATGGCGTAAAGGTTGTTTCAAAAATCATCGATTCAATTATGCCACAATATAATTATTATTTGTATTGCAAGGGTAACAAGCAGATATATGGGCTGAAAAACCAATGTCAGAAGATCAGCGACAAATTCTATTGTAATTGGGATTCGTTATCAAGAGATGTAGCCAAATGTGAAGAAAACATTTTAACTAGGAATAAAGTTGATAACTGCACTTTTACGAAAATCTCCATGGCTAAACCAATAATTGAAAAAGTTAGGGAAATAAATCAGATATTAATAATCACTTTAAAGGCAGAACAGTTCAAAATCAAAGACGAAACCAAAACAGAAATTATAGAACTAAACGGTTCATACCTCATAGACGCTCAGAACGAAGAAGTCTATTTAAACCACTCCATTCTGAATAGTCGAGGAACCTCATGGGGAAAACCTATTTTCCTTCAAATTTCAGATAGTAAATTCCCTCAAATCCCTATTATCAATAATACTTTCCATCTGGAAGACTATAATACTTTTGTACAAGACATTCCAACTTGGCACCATTTCGATAACGACTCAAGGGAAGAACCATGGCTACCATACCATACCTATGTATCATATTTCTTGTTTGTTGGAATCATAATATTTGTTACATGGCCTAGGGTGAAACAAATTTATTCAATTGTTAATGCCAAACGATTGAGTTCCAGACAACCCCAAGTAGTACTTGAAGAAGTACCTACATCGTCGGAGCCGAGAGCTTCAAACGTAATTCCCATCCCCGTTAATTACGTTCTCCGATCTTGAGGGGGAGGAATTATCTCATGAGGAGTCACCGAAACTGTCAACCTAGCATCGGGACTTCCAAGAAGATCCACGCATCCCAGAACCGTGGGAAAGCAACCTCAGCAGAAATAGCGCTGGCCAACATCCCGGACCGAGCCTACAAATATCCCCTCCATCGCAGGAAGACGACACTCTCGCCCTGGACTCTCTCACAGTAACTGTTAGGACTTACTCGTCCACTTGATCCTTTGCTCTCTGTATATTCATTGTATAAAAAATAAAGTGTTTTTTTAAAAAATCAAGACCCCACATTCGTGAAGTCTTTTGCATAAATAAGTTAACCTAAAATAGAAATAAATAAAAAAAACGCGACGAGCGTATAAATAAATAAGTTAGCCTAAAATAGAAATAAATAAAAAACTGAAACACAACGCATCGGGAATGGATTCGATCGACAATGACTACATCAGATTCTGAGATAACGTTGAGCGGAATAGGCACATCAGAAACGAAGAAGCAATGAACGAAAATATAGCTACTTACAGATGACGGAGGGGTCGAGAACATATCCGCACTGGTATGTATCACCATTCACTCACAAAGATTAGGCACCTACGCGCGCGAAACAGCGAAGAGGAACTCGCGACGCAGCCGAATGACCCAAATCGAAAAAAAAGAAAGCACGGAGAAAAACCACCCCATGGACCATAGTGCACACCAGCTTCAATACATCGGCCTCCATGACCCCAAATCCGGTACTACAGGTACTGAGTCAGAACACAGGAGACACACGGGAACCCACCGAACACACCGAAGGAGCACATCGAAAAAACATTGGCCGCGACCGAAATTACACTGAGGTCACTCTTGAGCAAAAGACTCGACATACGGAGGGGAGAGTTATGACTAATCAACGTAGGGAAAAACCCCCACTCCATAAAGGGTCAAGATAGTGGACGGAAAAGAGAAATGCAAGTTGAACAAAACGCATCAAGTGATATGGCAAACAGTAGACCACATTTTGCTGACGGAAAAAGCTCACAGGCGACTCATGCACAAGGGACGGAGATAACGGTCAAGAAAAACTGACACACTTGAAACGAACGACACGTGAAGAATCAAACACAACGAGTCTCGACTACGATACCATAGAGCCCGTTCAAAGAAATGAACGACACATCTAATCCAAGACCGACCCCAAGCAGCACAACGACGTCGGTCCGACGTCGTAAGAGGTCGGGAAATCCGACCTGACTTCGGGCGACGACGTCGTGCCGACTTCACCACGACCACATGCCGACCAATGTGGGGAATGATTTCTTGGTTGTACCGACGACGCCGCCCGACCTCAGGTCGGGCGACGACGTCGTGCCGACCTCACCACGACCACATGCCGACCAATGTGGGGAATGATTTCTTGGTTGTACCGACGTCGCCGCCCGACCTCAACTGACTCAATACAAAACCGACATCTTCCGACGAGGAAGGTTATCTCTCTCCACGGAAATCATTAAGATGGTGGATGGTGAAATACTTGGTGTGAATATTACACGGTACCTACCAACTCCCGTATGTAAGTTCATGTCTCTTCAAATCATCCGCGGAGAAAAATTTAACGTGAAATGCTCGATTCTATCTCTCAAAAACCAGTGCCCTCCAAATTTGAGACGTTGTAAATATTTTTTTCAATTTGGTAACTATTGTGAAAATGTTATGACGACTTATTATTTCGCTGGTTTCACTATTAAACTGCTGTATTTCCTTGGTAACTATCAGAGTTATTATTACATTTGAATTTCAGAAATAAATATATTGGAAAATTATTTAAATTAATATCTAACCTCAACCTAACCTGTAATGGAAATGGAAAAAGATGGCGAACTAGGGATGTTCCGATATTGTTACACGATTGTGTAACAAATCTGACCAGGTCTACCTCTCGTCGGCTGATGTACAAAACATGTACAGAAATATATAGTAACGTAGTTCCCAAACGGTACAACAGAATGAGCGCCTGTAGCGTCCCACCTGCGTGTTATCGCCATCGCCATTTCACTATAGATATCCGACGTTGTGGCGACCTCGTCTATCTTTACTACAGATATCCGACGTCGCGGCGACCTCAGCGTTATATAGTACAGATATACGACGTTGTGGCCACCTCGTCAACCTGTAATACAAATATCCGACGTCGTAGCGACCTCGTCTATCTGTACTATAGATTTCCGACGAATCTCTAAGTCGTACCGACGTCGTGATGACGTTAATATTTGACATACAGATTTCCGACGTCGAATATACTACAGATTAGGTAGCAAGTCGTGAAATCCGACCAATTGTGCTGCTTGGGACGTCTCTGCTTGTTACAGAGAGACGCAAGCAAAGCACAATAAGAATATGATGGGACCACGGACCACCCTTCTCTTCATCAGCGCATGGATAGCCGTGCACCACGCGAGAGCGGGATTTACATATGAAAAAGTACCGACAGAAAAAATAGCGTATGAAATCAATCAAGGGGAAATCAATGAACAACGGGGAAATGTCAAATTATTGGCATTCATGAATGTCACGTAACTAATCGACGTCACCAATAACATACTTAATCGAGCGGAATCACTTACGGACCTCTGTAGCACTGCATACGCGGACGTCATGCCGATATACGGACAATTTTACAGAGATTGCCAGGCGACCCTGACACCTCATCTCACGAGTTACAATCTTTTAAATCTAAAAGCGCGAGTCAACAATCAGGTACAACTTCTCTCAACTTTTATAACTCCGACAAAACGTCAAAAACGGGGCCTGCTCAACATAGTCGGAGAAATGCAAAAATTCCTGTTTGGCACTATGGCAGAGAGTGACTCCACACACATCAATGAAACGTTCGAAAAATTGACTAGGAACCAAAACCGCGTGTTGAAACATGAAAAAGACATAATTGCATACGTAAACGCAACCATGCATGCGATGTTACGAGACTCACGCAAAGTTTACGCACAGTTATTGGACAACCAGGACACAATCATACGTCGGATGCAAGTAGAACTACACACAGCCGAAATTACATCAACAATCAACTAGAAACCCTAAGTTAGTAGATAAGGTAGAAACCTAAGGACACTAAATTTCACCCTTGCTTATATCATTGTATTTCAACCCTTTCGTCAAATAACCTTACATTTTACCTTCACTGTCCAAATGTACAAATTCAGTAATAAAATACCAGTATTGAATAAATAGGAACCGTTTTGGCCTTCAGGCCCTTTTCCCCCGTTTCTTCTAGTCAATCCTGTCCCGTTATTGCCGCCCCCGTTTTGGAGGGTTTTCCAGACGCCGCCCTGGGACAACTCGATCTGGAGGCCGTGGCCCCCAGTGTCTAGTCCCCGCTGCAGCAGCAGGGGGGAAAATCTACGAGGCCGACACCAGGCTTCACAAGTGGTGGAGGCGCAGGCCTCACCAACATTTGTTATAAAACCGGTAAAGTGGAGACAGTTTACATAAAACCAGTCATTTCTTCGAAAATTTGCTCTTACAGCCACGCTGCATGACTGTGGAATTTTGTTGTTGGCCAGTGTAATTCATGAGTGGAAAAACAAATGAAACCCATTATCTTCGATAATGAACCATTGGAATCGACCAAAGAAATTTATTTTTATTTTTATGTTTGGTTGGTTCCTTTCTTCATACTAAACACAGTCTATTTGTGATAACCACGTTTACCTCTAGTTGACGACCACGAAAATCAACAAGTTCAATTCGCCTTCGTCACCGACGACGAAATAAACCTTCCGTTGATTAAACGATCCTATATTCAGTCACATGAAAAATGAACGTCCCTATTTTTAAGCGCAGACACGCGGTACGTGAGTGGGCTTCAGCTTTCAGCCTTGTAGTGGGCGGAGGTTGAGAACCACCTGCCAGTTGGAAGGGTTGAATATTGCCTTCAACCGAATCAATAATTCACTCAGATCCACATACCACCCCTATGTCGGGAGGGTTGGGAGACGGTATTTCGTATTCAGGCTTGCTCTTTCTACATGGAGACACCTAACGTGATGGAAAATGAGTACTTTTGGTTTATTATCTTCGATAATGAACCATTGGAATCGCCCAAAGAGAAATGTTTTTTAACCCCATGTCAAAATTTGTTGGTTTACGTTTCAAGATAAGTAGATTCTGAAAATCGAATAAAAAAAATTCTGCAAATTCTTGACACAACGGTTCATTATCTTCTTTGTACAGATCACCCTTCTGTCTAGATCACTAGGTCTAAATGTCTAGATCCTAAATGTTAGATTAATTATTATTATGAATTATCACTAACTATTAATAATTTTATCAAGTACCTAGTGAAAATTATTATAATTTATTGTTAGGTATTAATAATTTGTATCTATTTTTAATAATAATAATTATTATTTATGATTAATTAATACGATATCCGGCTGTTGGAATCGCCTGGGTTCCTTTGTGCAGAACCTGAATGATAGAGATGATGAATTAATTACAAAAAAAATGTTCCAATATAATTCTGGGGTTTTTAATACTTAATAATTTTTCTATAAAAGAAGTAGGTACCTACCAACAAATTTTCGAAATTACCTTCATTTCCGTAGCACGAAACGTACCTCAAAACAAAAAACTCGACATCACTAAAACCATATGAAGTTCCATACAGCTCGTTAGTATGAAAATTGACCTGTATTTCAACCGTTTGATTCACGATCGTGTTGACAGGCTCAACCTTTGAGCCGTCATTGTGAACGAACGGCTGGTTATACAAAGCTGTGGATGGTCTTAAAAAATTCCAAGGAATAAACTCTATCTAAATATGAAATAAAAGACGTACCGTTTGATGGGAATTTTTCGAGTTTTGAAATTTTGAAAAGTTTGGAACATCATATGGTTTTAGTGATGTCGAGTTTTTTGTTCTGAGGTACGTTTCGTGCTACGGAAATGAAGGTAATTTCGAATGTTTGTTGGTAGGTTCTTCTTTTATAGAAAAATTATTGCCGACGTAGGTAGTATTAAAAACCGCAGAAGTATATCGGTACATTTCAATTGTAATTAATTCATCATCTCTATCATTCAGGTTCTAAACAAAGGAACCCAGTCGATTCCAACAGCCGGATATCGTAATAATTAATCATAAATAATAATAATTATTATTATATTATTATGATGTTGAGGGATGTCGAGGCTCGGTCAAATAAAAATTGAGCGTTAGGACCAAAGTTTTGTCTTACATTTTCCTAATTTCAATGTCCTTCCAGTAGATAAGTTGATATTTCATTCTGAATTGCACTCCACATGAACGACAGAATACCTTACGCAGTCAATGCATAAATGTTATCACTAACGAAGCCAATAGGATAAAAAACTGCCCCCCTAAACTTGAAATCAATAAACGGCACCGCAATGCCAAACGATTCCTAGATGTACACAAAAACGACATCTAGTGTCGCGGGAGCGTCCCGCCCGCCAAGAAAACCGAAGCCCTGAAAACCGAAGCGACTGAGACACTGATTACGCGACGGAACAAGTTGCGGTTTTCACCCTACCGTATCTCGGTCCCCTGAGTGTCTCGAGAGTTGATTTTTTGTACACCAACTCTCCAGGGGCACGTGAGGACGTAAACCAAATTTCAGCTCTTGGGAACATCAGGTGTCGGGGGTATAACAGTTTTAAAACCACAATTTTTCACGTTTTTCGTGTTCTTGTTGTTGTTGTTGTTGTTCATTGACGGAGCTACAGCTCAGCAGACGAATCGGATCAAGCTGAAATTTTGTAAACACGTTTGTTATGCTCCAAGGGAGTGCCTTTTGAACATTTTTTCTCCCTCCCCCAATTTCCCTCCCAATTAGGGGGGAAATAGTAATCTTTAGGAATTTCAAATGGTCATAACTCCTTCAAAATTGAAGCTTTTCCAGATTTTCTTTTTTAGTTGTATTCAGCTTTTAAAACTGTTCAATTTGAGATCAAAAAATGCTTCCTAAAGGGGAAAATGAAGGAGTTATGGTGATTTTTCTATTTTCAACAATAACTGCCGCCAAAATTGATGGAAATTGGTGCGGTTGGTCTTAAAATGTCCACTAGGTTGTCTAGAATATGCTCAATAATTTTGAACTAAATCTCAATCGATTCGTCTAATCCACAGCCAAAAATACGTGAATAAATTCCACATCTACTGATTTGGCTAATTTCCGAAAACATCAAAGTTGAACGGTGGTCAGAAAAATTGTAATAGAGTGGCGCTTGTTTGAGGATCGATAGGAAATTTTATGGGCTTTCGAATGAGGGTAGCGCACTTTGTCACTTTGCCCAACGGTTCTCGAGTTATTCGCGATTGTTGGTATAAAAACGTGCGTTTTACCTTTTGCAAGCTTTCTCTTTCCACTTTCTCTTCGACACCAATTGTAATGATTCTCAACAACAAAAATTTACACAATCCCCAAGAAAAAATGCAACAAATTTTCAAAACATTTCTAATTCAAATTCATTCAAATTTCTAATTCTTTCTATTTTTTAAATTTAATAATAAGAATAATTGTATTAAATGTTAATAATTGTTTAAAATTGTTAATTGTTTTAATTAATCGAAAGTTTTGAACCTTTAAACCAATTCGCAAAAATTTTAAAACTACTTATGTTTCAAACACATTTCAGATAACAAACAATAATTTCCAAAAAATAATTATTCTTGTCACAAAAACAAGAAACAAAAAGGCAAATTAGTAGGCGTAATAATTTTTTACTAAATTTTGACGAGGATAAAACTTCATTTAGGAAAAAATTTACTAGTTACCTCGTAGGTACTTTTGTTAAATTGAACCTATTGTATAAGTACCACTCGAAAACTAGCCATGCAGAAAGATGTGATATCCCCCCAAAAACAACTAAAACGAAGCCGCCGAAACACGTGTGAAAACGGACAACATGTTTTTATGACTGCAGTCATAAAAACCGGTACCTTCAAAAGGTTGGTTTTATTGCAAAAAGTAAATAAAATATTACACAGAAAAACATTTGTGAAAATGGACGACAGTCATAAAAGCGGTACCTTCAAAAGGTTGGTGTTATTGCAAAAAGTAAATAAAATATTACACAGAAAAACATTGGTGAAAATGGACGACAGTCATAAAAGCGGTACCTTCAAAAGGTTGGTTTGGGGAAGTGCTTTCGGTTGATGTATGAAAACAGTAATTGCAAAAAGGTAGGTATCAAGAATAAGTGACAGAATTTTATGTATGTGGGAATTACTATGGAAGTGGTTTCTGTTGACGTATAAGGCCAGAATAACATTTGTTGAGGTGTTGTACGAAAATTTACTGTGTTGGATTCATTCCTTTCAATGTGAATCATTTCTAGAATTTCATGTTTGAATTTTATGGGTTCTTTCCCGCCGTTCCGCTACTAGCCCGCTGGGCACTAATATTAGTATGTATTTTGGACTTTGGTGTTTACTTTTCGTTCTTAGTAGCTAGTCTAGACCCCTACCATGCTAGAAATGCGTTTAGTTCGGTTTCATCTGCCAGTGAGTGTGGTTCTTCTGTTCTTGAAGATGAGTGAACATTTGGACGTTGAGGAGTTGCGGAATATATTGGGGTAAGTAATCTAACATTTAAATTTAAATGTATTTCTGTATCTAGTTTTATTGTATGATAGTTACTTAACGAGTTGTAAAAGATAACTGTGTAAAAATTTCACTGCAGCTCGGGGAAATGAGGTTTATATCTTGATGTTCCCCTATTAGCCCACTGGGCACTTGGCGACATCATTGTATGCACGAAGGTAGGTTCTGCACGTCAGAACCATCGCTCGTGAAAATCTCGTTTTTTCGTTGTATCCTGCAAGCTGTAATTGTACATTTTACTTTCTGTATGTATTGGTGTATGTAAGTTACATACCTAAAAACCCCTTATAATTGTATCTCACGACCCCCGTTTAGCACAGCGTTCTTAGATTGCAACCTCTGCTGAGGACAGCACTCTTAAATGATATGTAGGTTATATATAGGGCCTCGCTGCGCCGAGCAAGTCAGTCTCCAGTATTCCGTCGTAAGAGCATTGTCTAACCTGTACTCTGTTCAATTTAATAAAGTCCTTTTTAAAAAGGTATTTTTCTCAGTTAATAATTTGAGTGGCGCAGTCGTTCGGACCCGTCGAAATTTCGCGAACTTATCACCGCGAAATTCGTCAAACCCTGACTAATCGGCGTGGAACCTTCTCAACCAACCTACTCCTGGGACTCCTTGCAGCATGTTCACAGTAGCACTGTAAGTAAAAATCGACGGAATTTTATTTTTGGGACCATTCCCTGTTATAAGTCCAAATTGGAATTTGGCTATCTTCAATCAACGACGTCCTTCGTCTACTTAACTCTAAACGAGTTCGCATTTATTGCATTCATCGCATTTACTGCATTCACCGCATTTACTGCATTTACTCAACTCTGAACGAGTTCGCATTTACTGCATCTTCAGTGACGCCTTCAAACTCCTGTCGGTCGTCCCGCATTTACTTCCGAGACGAATCTTTTTCCTGTCCGCTTCGCCGCCGAGCGTCTTATCTCACATTGAAAGACCCTCCGACGCAGTTCTCAGAAAATCATCCCGTCTCTCTCTCAAGACATCGCCATCTCATTTCGAGATCCTTTTCCTGTACGAGGACATCACTCTTCAAGAACTTCGCGACGTTCCACAACAAATTGAAGTTCTACCCACATTCTCTTATTACGATATAATTAATCTTACTTAATTACTCTTTGCATGATAATTTTAAGTCTTTTCAGAACATTTAATTAATTTGTATATTGTGTCTTGGAACAATTGTGTCTTTTAGAACACTCACACCAACACCAAAATTGCGAAATCATTCCCAACATACTTAAACACAAAACTTGATTCATATTATAAGATTCTTTTTGACATTCCTCCAACAATAATGGAAGGTGCCGAAGAACTCACTAGAACCATTGAAAGACAAAATGAACAGATCGCTCAATTACAAGCCCAAATGAACAATTTACGAACACCCCTCAACGAATCATTTGTGCCCCGAGAAGGAGGACCTGCCATTCCTGTCTTTCACACATTAAGGAAAGAACACCTAGATTTACTCCCCAACTTCAACGGCGAGCCCGAAACATTACACCACTTTCTAGATATCGCTAGGAAATTAAACGACCGATTTTACAACACTGTCGACCCTAACGATTTTCAGAACGTAATGCTTATTGCGGGTATTAAAGCAAAAATCTTACCCCCCGCCTCAGCAATAGTCTTTTCTAGTGCAACCGACACATTTGAACAAATTCAAGAAGCACTCTTAAGCTCTTACACAGACAGGCGCGACATATACACTTTGTCCATAGAACTGACTAAACTCAGGCAGAACGAAGGAGAATCACCCTTCTCGTTCCATGACAAAATTCACAAACAACTGAATTTGATCACTGCATACCTACAAAACCACGACGATGACCATGCCTTAGTTCTTATGAACCATTATGAGAAATTGGCTCTTAGGTGTCTGTTACTCAACCTCAGAGAACCCCTAGGAAACATTCTCCGAACTAGGCAACCTCCAGATTTGAACACTGCTTTAGGATGGATGACCAATGATTACCAATTATTGTGTAATCCCCCTAACAGACCAAAGCCATTCCCCAACAAAACCTTTCAAAAACCCAACAACTTCAAACCAACACAAAACTTCGCTAATCGACCTCCTTATGTCCCTAATAATAACCAAAATCAAAATTGGTCCAGAAATCCAATGCCCTGGAACCCTCCAAACTTCCAGAATCAAAGACCAATATTTCCAAATCAGAAACCTGCGTTTCAACCCAATAAGCCAGGACCTTCGAATTCAAGCCCTCAAAAACCACCATTAAATGACAACAGAACAACTCAATACCAAAAACCATTCTTCCCTGGCACTGTTAGACGTAATTCTCAAATTAATGTTCCTAACCCCAACCGTGGAAACATGCCAAACCTTCATAATCTAGAGGAAGAGTACTATTGGGAACCAAACACAAACTATGACAATGAACCATACACACCAGACGAACCCGACTACCAAAACTCGTACAACGAAGACTCCCAACTCACTGAACAAAACCAACCTACTCCTTTTTTAGAGGACAACAGCCTCAACGAAGAACCACCAACGTAACTGATCCCCCAAAACAATTCAACGAACAAGTGATACCCCTTATGAACTTAGAGAACAAACCAATCAGTGAACTACCCTACATACTAATGCCTGACTCCAACCTAAAAATACTTGTAGATACTGGCAGTACCAAATCTTACATCAACCCGGAAATAGCTCAAAAATTGTACCCAAATTTTAAGAAAGACGGATTTATAATAAAAACTGCCCATGGTAAATCCAGAATAGAATTCAGTACAGAAGTACCATGTGACGAATTATTCAGAATCAATAAATTAAAACTTAAATTTCATGTTTTTGCCTTCCATAAAAATTTTGACCTACTAATAGGTATGGATCACCTCAAACAAGTAAACGCATCAATAAATTTGAAAGAACACACGATAAAAACCCCCAACAATCTCATCGAAATTCATAACTTAAACACCATGATCCCAGAAATGCATCTTATTGACGGACGCACCATCCAGCAAATTAATATCCAAGTAAAAAACATCAAAGATGGAGAAGCTATCCTACCCTACCAAAAATTCGGAAGGATAGAAATCCCACAATCCCTGGTAACCATACGAAACTACCAAACTTACGTCCGCGTAACAAATCCCGACAGTGAAATTTCTGAGCTAATCCAAACCAAACCGATCGAAGTAGAAGAAATTGACGAATCTTTTGAAAAAACGATAGAAGAACTTCATAATTACTCTGACGATACAGAACCCGACTTAAACGAACTAAGAATGGAACATATGAACGAAGAAGAAAGACTTGCAATTTCCAAACTAGTTAAAGAATACCCTGATATCTTCCACAATAACGAACACCCTTTGTCCTTCTCCAATACGGTCAAACACGACATTAAGACATCAGATGAAATCCCAGTGTATACCCGAAACTATAGGTTTCCCGAAATCTTTAGGAAAGAAGTCGATGATCAAGTACAAAAACTTTTACAACAAGGCATTGTACGTCATTCCGATAGTCCATGGAACGCTCCGATCTGGATTGTTCCTAAAAAGATGGATGCCAGTGGCAAACGGAAGTTCCGTATGGTGATTGATTATCGTCGCCTAAATGAGAAAACAGTGGAAATAAAATATCCCCTTCCACAGATATCTCAAATATTGGACATGCTAGGACGCGCACAATACTACAGTATTATTGATTTAGCATCAGGATTCCATCAGATAGAAATGGCTGAAGACAGCATTCCCAAAACGGCTTTCAGTACGCCAACCCACCATCTTGAGTTCACGCGTATGCCATTTGGATTACGAAATGCCCCAGCTACTTTCCAGCGTGTTATGGACAATGTTCTCAGAGGAATTAACAACGAATTTTGCTGCGTATACCTCGACGACATTATCATATTTTCCACAAGTCTACAACAACATATAGACCACTTACGCGCTGTTTTCAACAGACTACGCAAGTCACGACTTTCCATTCAACTCGACAAGACTGAGTTCCTGAAGAAGGAAGTTGCGTACTTAGGACACATTATCACTCCTTCTGGTGTTAGACCAAACCCACAAAAAATTGACGCTATCCTAAATTACCCTATTCCAAAGACAACGAAAGAGATAAAATCATTCTTAGGACTGGTTTCGTATTACAGACGTTTCATTCGCGACCTCGCGAGATTAACCAAACCTATGACAAAATGTCTAAAAAAGGGAAACACCATCGACCCTAAAGATCCTGAATATGTTGACTGTTTCGAAACCTGCAAATCACTTTTAACCAACTCTCCCCTCCTGAAATATCCAGACTTCTCACAGACGTTCCATTTGACTACCGATGCTAGTAATGTCGCCCTAGGCGCCGTCCTAAGTCAGAATTTCAACGGTAACGACTTACCGATCGCTTACGCTAGTAGGACCCTCAATGGCACAGAAACAAAATACTCCACCATTGAAAAGGAACTACTTGCAGTCGTATGGGCAACAAAGTATTTCCGACCCTACCTTTATGGAAGACGTTTCATAATATATTCTGACCACAAACCATTACAGTGGCTTTTTTCCCTCAAGGAACCGAGTTCACGTCTATTCCAATGGAAAACTAGACTAGAAGAATTTGATTATGAAATCCGTTACAAAAAGGGAGCCCTTAATACTAACGCAGACGCCCTTTCTCGAGCCGTTCCTCTTAACAACAACGACATCGAGCTGTTAAGCGACATAGACGAAAATGACCTTTTGAGAAACAATCCTTTAACACCCCAGACACTCGACAGAATCACCAACGAAATTAACGAAGATGACAACAAATCACTCATTGTCAATATAGACTGCGACGAAAACCAAATTTCCGACAGACTATCAGACTTAACCATTCACTCTAACTACCTAGGTAACACTGTCATAACAATCCCAATAAAGGACGAATGCGTCAACAAATGCGAAAATCAAATTATAATCAAAATTTCAGATTTCCCCCCTAAAACACGGATGAAAATAGAGAAACCATTTGAAAAGTCACGAACAATAATAAATTTCGACCTTGCAAACCTCGAACAGGAAGTCATCAACTTTGTTAAGGAATATGTCAAACCCAAGACCAATTATGGCCTTTACTTTCACGACGACCATTTCGAAAGTTTTGTAAGAATTATGACCACTAATTTCAGACACTCAGAAATCAAAATGACAAAATACACCAAATACGTTCAAGAAGTTGAAAAGGAAGAAGATCAAATAAAGACCATAGAACTTTATCATTCGGGTACCACGAATCACAGAGGAATCGAGGAAACATTACAACACCTCAAAAGAGAATACTACTGGCCCAACATGAAAGTAATTATTCAAAAATTCGTGAACAATTGCGACACTTGCCTAAAATCCAAATACGATCGCAATCCACTAAAACTTAAGTACAACATTACCCCTACACCATCTAGACCTTTAGAGATAATACACATTGACAAAATATCTTTGGAAAACTCTAAATTCTTGACCGTAGTAGACTCCTTTTCTAAATTTGCACAAGCCTATCCTGTAAATTCCTCGAATAGCGTGGAATTAGTACAAGGATTAATTACTCACTTCTCACACCATGGCTTACCCTCTTTAATAATATCAGACAACGGAGCGGAATTTCATAGTTCATTAATGCGAGAACTAATGCAACTTCATGGAATTAAAATTCATTTTATCGCATCGCAACACCCCGACAGTAATGGAATAATCGAAAGATTTCATTCCACACTGATCGAGCACATAAGACTATACAACAATAGAGAGGAATTTAAAAACGAAACTGTGCGTAATAAAATCAACTACGCCATACTCGCCTACAACTCCACTATACATTCCGCAACAAAAATGACACCGTTTGAAGTATTATATGGACATTTAGAAAACAAAAGAATTTTAGACATCGACTTGGACCAAACATTCACTAACAATTTTATAAACCAACACCGAGATAAAATAGAATTGATCTACAAAAATTTAAACAAACTACTTCACGAATCAAAGGAACATACCATAGAAAATCTCAATAAAAAGAGAGAAGACCTACCCGACATTCCCTCTAAAGTCTACGTTAAAAACGTCCAGAAACAAAGCAAAACAAAAAACAAATACAATGAAGAAAATCTTAAAGAAATTAACCCCAAATTGAAAACAGCAAACATCATTACACGACACCACAATCAAAAGGAAAAAATACACTTATCCAATGTAAAACGGCCAAGAAAATTCCACAGCATAGAACTAGAGACAGCTTGGAACGAAAAACTCAATCACGAGGAAAAACTAGTCGAGAGGTTCAACTTGAAAATAACCCGAGCAGATCTTCTATCCCTAAAACCACCAAACTGGCTAAACGATAACATAGTTAACTTTTACATGGAGTTAATAATGGAAACCCTACCAAACGTATACTGTTTCAACTCATATCTGTTCGTATCCTTCAACCTTAGAGGCTACAACCGTGTAAGAAGGTACTCCAAAAATACCGACATCTTCGCCTTCCCAACGATAGTATTCCCAATATTTCTAAACGAACATTGGAGATTAGTCGTCGCCAAAACCCAAACAAAAGAACTCTCCTACTACGACAGTTTGAGCAAAGACGGAAGCCAAATACTAAATGCAATCTTTCAGTATCTAAGTCAAGAACATTTGGACAAAAAGGGATCACAATTAGACGAAAGCGAATGGAAGAAAATTCAAGTTGCATGCCCACAACAAAATAATTCAGATGATTGCGGAGTATACGCTTGTCAATTCGCTCGATTAATTCCCCAAAACCTACCGATTTCATCAGTAAAACCCGAAGAAATCATCCAAATAAGGAAGAAAATGTGTCTCGACATTCTTAAAGAACGATTAAATGTTACAGGATATTGACCTTCCTATCTGCCCCGATACAAGGAATCGAAATAGTCAATATTACGGCAAACCCAGGATTATTAGCCAGCGACCTAGGACCAGCCAAAATCATTGAAGGATACCACTCACTTACTCACCACTACGACTTATCCGACCTATTCGCCAGAACTCAGGAAATTAGAGCTACCTACATCCAAACCCTCCTAACAATACGAGAAGACCCTCACTCTTATGAACACGTACAACTATTAGTGACTACCATAAACTCAACCCTACAACAAATAGATGTTAAACTCGAAAATCTCCATATCCCCTTGCCCAAGAGAACAAAACGAGGACTCATTAATGGCTTAGGCTCCGCCATTAAATATATCACAGGTAACCTTGATGCTCAGGACCAAGAAAGATACGATGAAATCATAACACGATTACAAAAATCCCAAGAAGACCTTCAATCTCAAATTGACGATCAGTACTCAATAAACGAGGCCGTTCAGGCAAACTTCGAAAAAACCATAGAGTTATTTAATGCCAATAACCAAGAACTACGGAGAGAACTCAAAATTCTTAAAATTCAAAACCCACAATACTCAAAATTAAGCACAACCAAGTCCCTTTTAGAACATTATCAAATAGTCCTTAGCCTTTTTCTAAACGTCGTACAGGACATCGAGAACTCATTAATAGCTTGCCAATCTGGACACCTTCATCCTAGTATCATCAACTCTCACGACCTACTCCAAGAACTTACTAAACTATCTAAATATTACGGGCAGAAATTCCTAAAATTCGATAACAACAATCTGTTCGAAATACAGTCCTACATCAAAGTCAGATGTTACGTAGGAGTTTCAGAAATAATCTACTTTTTGGACATTCCTATTGTCAGCCCTGACCAATATAAATTATACCACTTAAACCCAATACCAACAATTGTAGACTCAGAATATTTAACAATAATTCCGACCACAAAATTCCTGTTAAAATCCGAAACTAGAGTCATTCCATTAATAAACTCATGCACTCCTGGTCACATACAATTGTGCCCCAACTTCCTAGTATCCCAAACCCCAGCTAAATGCGAAACAAATTTCTTGTTAACAAGCACCACTACTGAGTGCCAGTTCACCAAACTGATAGTAGACTCCAATTATGCAAACCTAATACCAGACATAAATAGGTATCTTTTGTTCCTACCGAAAGGAGATGTAATCACAATAATAAAACCAGACAACGTTGAATCCCGTACTCTTCACGGTATCTATTTAACCTCACCTGGCAAACATCATATACTATATCATAATCGAACGCTTTTCGCACCACATAACGAATTAGCAGGAAAACCCCTCATTATTAGTTCAATGTCTGTACAACTTACCGCAAAACAAACACCAGACAGAGAAATTCACCTTAAAGACTTACAATTAAAAGACATACCTTCACAATATGTAAGACCAATTCAAAATTTCAAATTACTATCCCTGGCACAACCCAGCGTCTGGACAATAACCCTGTACGTCATACTTCTGTCAATACTTGTATATTCATTAAATCGCTACTGTAAACACACTAAGAAGATCCCCATTAGGTCTCCTCAAGAAATTGTATAAACTATTAATTGTACCACACCACTATTTCATTATCACGAAATTATGACCTCTGTTATTATTATTATATTATTCTTATTATTATTATTGTTATAATTATTGTGTTCATAATTGAAATAATTACTATGTTCATCTGTATTGTATCATATTGCATCTATTGTTTACTTTATTTGTATTGTTTACTTTATTTGTTTACTTTATTTACTTTATTACTATTGTTTACTTTATTTGTAGTGTATTATTGTATCATGTACTAGGTCACTTTAATGTCCATAATACTCCGTATTATGATCATTCTTGAGGAAGGAGGAGTTACATACCTAAAAACCCCTTATAATTGTATCTCACGACCCCCGTTTAGCACAGCGTTCTTAGATTGCAACCTCTGCTGAGGACAGCACTCTTAAATGATATGTAGGTTATATATAGGGCCTCGCTGCGCCGAGCAAGTCAGTCTCCAGTATTCCGTCGTAAGAGCATTGTCTAACCTGTACTCTGTTCAAATTAATAAAGTCCTTTTTAAAAAGGTATTTTTCTCAGTTAATAATTTGAGTTGTATACGTGGGTATGTACAGGGGCGTGTGTTTTGAAAAAAAATACGTCGTTTTTTGCCCTTTTCTAGCCATTTTTTCTAAATAATTGCAGGAATGTTGACAACATTCAACTGAGTTAGGTCCTATTTTTTAAATAATTTTAATTTTTTAATTGCTAATTTCAATTTTCTTTATTCAGACCTGGAGTGACCCTTCAAGATGCAATTGACCTTTTGCTGGGGAACGGTGACGTCCCTGGTCCTATAGATCTATATATGGAACCGCCAGAACCCGAACTTCAATCTCCAGAAGACTCGGGTAATGAAGATGACGAGGAGGGCGACTTGCTCCATTTACCAGGTAAGCAGTTATTGGCACCTGTAGAAGTTGCAATGGGCAACACATTGTTAGTAGGCAATGATTTAGAGGACTACGATAACGAATTGGTGGGTCCCTCTAATGATTGCAGTCGTGGTGAATCGTCCTACACAATACCTACTGATGATGACTGGTTTACCAGACGACTAAAGGAAGGAAAACCTAACCCACGGTGGATAGAGGGAGACTTCACTGATTCAAAGGGGGAACTTTTTCCCCAGGGAAGTTATGAATAATTTTCAGGACAATCTGCAGTCGAAATGTTCGAACGTTTTTTTACGGATGAAGTCTGGGAACTTCTGTGTACAGAGACCCAGAGATATGCAGTTGAGAAAAATGCCCAGATTCAGCCCATTTCGGTTGAGGAATTGAAATGCTTCGTGGGTATTTTAGTCCTCAGTGGTTATGTCGTCCTTCCAAACATCCGTTGCTACTGGGAGCAGTTACCTGACGTCCACAATGAACTAGTAAGTAATGCAATGCGCAGAAACCGCTTCCTTAGTATACTTAGGTATTTACATTGTGAGGACAACTCGAAGTTGGATACGAACGATAAAGGATGGAAAATAAGGAAGTACATGGAGATGGTGAAAAGCAATTGTCTTGCCAACACAATTCCTCAGCAAAACATCAATTACGATGAAAGCATGGTGAAGTATTTTGGTCGACATCCAATGAAGCAATTCATTAGAGGTAAGCCCATTCGTTTTGGGTACAAAATGTGGTGCCTGAATTCAAATGATGGCTACCTTTTGAATTACCAGCTTTACCAGGGACGGCTTCAAAAAATTGAACCCATTCACTGCCAACTTTTCGGGAAAGCTGCTGCACCTTTAGTGAAAATGATGGACGAACTGCCTATGGAGGCCCGTTCTCTCCCTTACAACATTTTTCTTGATAATCTATTTTGTGGAGTAAATCTGTTCACATTCTTGAAAGATAAAGGTTACTCTGCAACTGGAACTTTCCGCGAAAACAGACTACCACGTACAAAAACGAAGATTCCAGCGAAGAAGTCGAAGAAAGAGAGCCTGGGACTGAAGAAAAACAAACGTCAATTGAAGAGGTGTGTCAACATCAAAACCTACAAAATTAAGGATTTTCCAACCAAAGCACAATGGGACAAAATGGAAAAGGGAGCATTAGCTAGTGCTATTGAAAGGAGAGATGGGATCATATTCATCAGATGGAAGGACAACGGTGTTGTAACGGTTGGCTCTACACGATTTGGTGTCAGTAAGACAGTGTCCGTTAAAAGATATTCCTCAGAGAAAAAAAAGAATATAAACGTGCAAATGCCTCTAGCAATACATAAATACAATCATGGAATGGGAGGAACCGATCTCATGGACAAGAATATCAGTACTTACCGCATTGGTATAAGGAACAAGAAATGGTGGTGGGCTATTTTTTCTTGGGTGATTGATGCTTCTATCCAGAACGCCTGGATATTGTCCAAAAAAACCTCCAGGGTTTCACAACTTCAGTTTAGACGAGAATTGGCCCAAACCTATCTCACTCGTTATGCAGTTGCACGAAGAGATCCAGGACCTTCTGGAAGATATATTTCAACGTCAAGAGTCATTGATGAGATCCGCTTCGACCATATGGACCACCGCGTTTGTTACACGGAACAGAAGAAAAGGAAGAGATGTGCTGGGATAAATTGTACTTCAAGAGTGTGCACGATGTGCAAGAAGTGCAAGGTGGGGTTATGCATTGACTGTTTCGATGCATTCCACGTAAAATATTGATAGTGCCATTTTTTGCACTATACGATTTTTCTACAATTTTTCATTAAAAACAATTTAACAACATTTTAACATGTTATTGGGTTAAAATGAGTTTATATAATGTTTATATAATCATATAATGTTCAATAAACAGTTTCAAAAATCTTAGTAGGTATCTTTTAACCTGACCCCGCTGAGTGCCCAGAGGGCTAATTTGGGCACACCCATTTTCACCCTCTTTTGACATGCCAATATTTTTTTAATTATTTTTCTGGTGTTCCTAGACGAAATAAGAAGCATCTTACGAAATTTCATGAAAAAATTTTGAAAAAAAAAGTTACGGGCACTTAGTATTTTCAAAACGGAAACGGTGTCCCTGTTCTCTACTGTGGATGGTAAGTGCTGTAGAATGGGGTGTTACGGGACCTGAACTTTCGGTGCTGTGCTGTTTAACCCTAGTTTCAAGGAAATTCTGTGTATGCCCAATATACCGCTTTCCACATGAGGGTTCACATTGGATGTCATAAACAACATTTTCTTGTTTGAGCAAAGGTATGGGGTCTTTGGTTTTAGAAAATAAGTTACTAATAGTTTTAATGTTCTTAAAAGTCAATCTTTTTGTTTGTCCATCTAACATTTTGGATAATTTTTCGGATACACCCCGAATGTAGGGGGTGGAATAAAATTGTGGACGATCTGTGGGTGCTGCAGGTCTTGCGTTTGTCGGCTGTGAAACGCGATTTTTGAATATGTTGGTAATAAAGTTGGAAGGGTATCCATTTTTCTGAAGGAGCATTCGTACCTGATCATAGTTTTTTGGTCTGAATTTTGGGGAACTTAAATTATCTATTCTGTCTAACATATTTTTGATAGTATTTATTTTCTGTTTGTATGGTTGATTTGATTTGAAGTGGATTAGGCGGCCGGAATTCTGTGGTTTTCTATACCAATCTGTTTCTATTTTTCCCGTATCCGATCGGAGGAGCAAAGTGTCAAGAAAGGGTCGAGACTTTGAAGTATTTTCTGATTTGATGGTAAAGTTTAGTCTAGGGTCAAATGAGTTTAATTTGGAAAGAATTGTTTGGTCAGAATTTTCGGGGACGGCAGTGATGGTGTCGTCTACGTATTTAAAGATGAATGGCAAACGGAAAGGTAGTTTTGGGATGATTTTATCAAATACATAATCTAGATAGAGTTCTGCTAGCTTGGGAGCTAAAGGAGATCCCATTGCTATCCCATAAATTTGTTTGTAGAAATTTCCACCGAATTGAAAATAACCTTTTTTAGTACAGAGATTTAAAAGTTTTAGAACATTTCTCTTGGGCAACCGGGTGTGTTGTTTTATAGTCTTCCACCTATCCATGATGATTTGGGTAATGGTATTAATATTGACATTTGTGAATAGGGCTCAAACATCGAGAGACACGAGCTTGAACCCAGATGGTATGCGAATTTGGTCTATTTTACGTTTGAATTCAAAAGAATCTTTGAGGGTGTATTGTGAAGTTGGTAGGTAATCCTTGGAGAATGCCATCAAGGAATTTCGATACATTATAGTAAGAAGAATCAACGAAAGAGCAGATTGGTCTAACTGGATTATTGGGTTTGTGATTTTTGATGAGACCATATAAATGGGGACTATGGCATGATTGATTAATCAAAGAAAGCTTTTCGGATTTTGATATATATTTTTTCTTTTGTAGATCATTGATATCTCTATTGATTTGATTTTGGAATCTAATTGTAGGATCGTCGTCAATACGGGTGTAGGTTTCTGAATCTGTGACAAGGGATTCCATTTTTTGCAAGTAATCACTTCTGTCTAAAACTATTGTTTGATTTGTGTTATCTGTCCTAGTAACTATGATCCCCCCAAAAACAACTCCGTTGTAAAACTGGCACGCCAAAAAACCTCAGCCGCAAAAAGGAATGATATCCATTTTGCCCGCCAGCCACGTATATAGGATGCTCGGTGCTTCGCTCCTCGCTGTTGAGTGTGCATATAGAAACCTGATCCTTCTACCCCTAACCACCACCGTCAATGTTTTCCTGTTCCCTGTCTCCTTCCCACAACCCCCTCTCACCCTTAGTCCCCCTTGGTTTCACCTAATATGTTTCCTCTGTTACACCAGCAGAGAGCTTTACGCTTCTTTCAATGCTGTAGGCGGGAGCTTTTTGCCAGATGAACAAGCTTACATAGGTATTATTGGTATTGCTTACCTAAGTATTATTGGTGGTCACGAGTAATCAGTGGTGGTACAACTATAATGAAGTAATGCTTCAATTCAGGCTTGTTCAAGAAGCTCCCGCGAGAAAATTACCTGTCGCTTTACGGATTATACCTCTTACCTGTCCCTTTATAAACCCTTATAATGTTAAATACCAAAAATAATATTCATCTGTCTCACGGGAAGGAAGAATTTAAGATTTTGATATTTCGGCTTCCCTATAAACCCCCACCCCTAAGCATCGGATCCAGAAGTGAACCCCCCCCATGTCCTTCCCCGGTCATAGAAACATTTAAATACGGGAGAAAAGTTCGACCCATTGAACCGTTTTCGAGAATTTAAGATTTTTATATTTCGGCTTCCCTATAAACCCCTACCCTTATGCATCTGATCCGGAAGTGAACCCCCCTATGTCCTTCCCCGAGCACGGAAATATTTAAATACGGGAGAAGGGTTCGATCCATTGAGCCGTTTTTGCGTGATTGAAGGACATACAAACAGACAGACAGTCACCAAATTCAAAATCGGCATGGTTCGGCTCCATTTCACGCGAAACGAATAACTGTAGTGAAATCGTCTTTAAATTTAGTTATATAGATATTGGAAGGAAGTAGGAGACATCTTAAGTACACAAAACCAGTTATTTCTTCGAAAATTCGCTCTTATGGTCATGCTGCATGACTGTGGATTTTTCACTTGTCCGTTTATATCTGCTAATAAATTATAATCAATAAATTTATATTGAAACTGAAATGTAATTGCACTTGTGATTATTTCAGTTCTTGAGAATGGCCAATTCTAACACAAGTGTCAGTCGTGGAAAACTCAACCAAACCGGCATTGAGGGGCGCCGGCTGCCCCGAGTCACACTCCATTCAATCGCTCCATGTCAGGATCAATAACTCGTGACGTCACCGACACTCCGTTTCCATGGAACCCTCCCCTCAGTACCGCTCGTCCGGCCGCCACATGTCGCAGAATTGACGTCACGAGGCTCACCGCTCTATGACGTCACTACGAGATTTTCATGAATGGATCGCAAGAGGCTTTTCCCTCCTCATACCACTTTTTTCAGCAGGCCTGTATGTGACCTTGGTAGGCATAGAGAGGTTTTTATTTTCTCGCTAACTGGAAAAAATTCATTTTTATGTTACAAACTAATTTTCATGTATGTTTTACCGTTCTTTATTCGAACCCTGTTTCGACAAATAAAAATGAAACGAACAAAAAGGTTGAATGAACCTGAAATCGAAGGTACGTTGCCAGTTGATTGAGACACGTGGCGAAGTGGATTTAAGAGCCAATTGGTCCACGTGTCAATTAGCGATTTGAAGGGACCTCGAGCGAAACTGGATTATAAATAAAATCCCTTGATTTCATTCGCGCTCTATTTACCGGTACATGCAAGAACGCTGTGAATGAAATGGCATGAAATGAAATGAGTATATTTCCACCGAGAAAGGTACAAAATTATTAATGGAACTTTTTTATGAACAGAAATTGGTGTCTTACACCTAATTACATATGTAAATATACACATAGCAGTGAGGATTCCTGGGGAAGCTAGCAGAAAAATGCTTCCCGCATCCCTATTCCCAAGGATACCCACTCCGCCGGACATGTCAAGGAAATTAATCCTCCTTATGAGCATTTGCTCGCGTTGGAGGATGAGCTATGATTCCCGGCAGACAGAGTGAACAGTGTAAGAGTACAATGGTAGTAGGTATAATAACTGCAATATTAATAGTAGTAGTAGTTCATAGTAGATGCAATCGTACAACAGAAGTTAAATAACTATTAGATTTCGCTCATTAGATACAATAGGTACCTGCGATACGGCTTTTTACAATTTTAGTTGTTTAATTATATAATATAAACTGCTTTAACGACGGTGGGAGGGTACTAAAGAATCTTATCCCTTGGTATTTGAAGTGTCGTTGGGGAAAAAGGATCAAAGTCATTTTTTCCTAATTCTGAAAAACTAAGTTTGAAACCGTTTTAGACAGACACTATCTATTAAAAAAAAAAAAAAAAAAAAAAAACAGCTGTTAGGCCCACCTGAGAGGGAATTTAATTAAGTTCAAGTAACAAGAGAGAAAATCACGTAGATCAAAGATACTTTCCGGAAATAATTTAAAATTTCAAACAATTCGCCATGTCATGGTATGGACTTTGATCTTTTTTCCCCACGACCCTTCATTTGTAAGATATTTGGGCAAAGGTGGTTCGATAGAGCGGATATTCAATATTACAATCATGTTTGAAACGTGTGGTGGCATTGTGAGCTGGTAAGTTGTAGTGCTTTGTTTTTATTATTTGTTTAATGTTATTGAATAAAATTAGTTTAGGAAAGGAAAGAATATTTAGTTCAAGGAAAAGTGGGTCTGTATGTTCAAGCCGCCTTTTTCTAGTTATTACACTAATTATGGCTTCTTGTGTTTTAAAGTAAAACTCCTCACACGTTGTAAAGAAAATCTAGGGACGCGGGAGCGTCCCGCCCGCCAACAAAACCGAAGCCCAAAAAACCGAAGCGACTGAGACACTGATTACGCGACGGAACAAGTTCGGGTTTTCACCCTATCGTAGCGCGGCTCCCTGAGTGTCTCGAGAGTTGATTTTTTGTACACCAACTCTCCAGGGGCACGTGAGGACGTAAACCAAATTTCAGCTCTCGGGAACATCAGGTGTCGGGGGTATAACAGTTTTAAAACCACTATTTTTCACGTTTTTCGTGTTCTTCTTCTTCTCGTTGTTGTTGTCGTTGTTGGTCATTGACGGGGCTACAGCCCAGCAGACAAATCGGATCGAGCTGAAATTTTGCACACACGTTTGTTATGCTCCAAGGGAGTGCCTTTTGAACATTTTTTCTCCCTCCCCCCATTTCCCTCCCAATTAGGGGGGAAATAGTGTTTTTTAGGAATTTCAAATGGTCATAACTCCTTCAAAATTGAAGCTTTTTCAGATTTTCTTTTTTAGTTGTGTTCAGCTTTTCAAACTGTTTAATTTGAGATCAAAAAATGCTTCCTAAGATGATAAATAAAGGAGTTATGGTGATTTTTCTATTTTCAACAACAACTGCCGCAAATATTGATGAAAATTGGTGCGGTTGGTCTTAAAATGTCCGCTAGGTTGTCTAGAATATGCTCAATAATTTTGAACTAAATCTCAATCGATTTGACTAATCCACAGCCAAAAATACGTGAATAAATTCCACATCTACTGATTTGGCTAATTTCCGAAAACATCAAAGTTGAACGGTGGTCAGAAAAATTGTCGTAGAGTGGCGCCTGTTTAAGGATCGATAGGAAATTTTATGGGCTTTCGAATGAGGGTAGCGCACTTTGTCACTTTTCCCAACGGTTCTCGAGTTATTCGCGATTGTTGGTGTAAAAACGTGCGTTTTACCTTTTGCAAACTTTCTCTTTCCTCTTTCTCTTCGACACCAATAATTACAATTATTGTAATGATTCTCAACAACAAAAATTTGCACAATCCCCAAGAAAAAATGCAACCAATTTTCAAAAAATTTCTAATTCAAATTTATTCAAATGTCTAATTCTTTCTATTTTTTTAAATTTAATAATAAGAATAATTGTATTAAATTTTAATAATTGTTTTTAAATTGTTGATTGTTTTAATTAATCGAAAATTTTAAAACTACTATTTAACCAATTCGCAAAAATTTTAAAACTACTTATTTTTCAAACACATTTCAGATAAACAATAATTTCCAAAAAATAATTATTCTTGTCACAAAAAGAAGAAACAAAAAGGCGTACTAATTTTTTATTAAATTTTGACTAGAATAAAACTTCATTTAGGAAAAAATTTACTAGTTACCTCGTAGGTACTTTTGTTAAATTGTACCGTATTGTATAAGTACCACTCGAAAACTAGCCATGCAAAAAGATGTGATATCCCCCCAAAAACAACTCCGTTGTAAAAACTGGCCCGCCAAAAAACGTCAGCCGCAAAAAGGAATGATATCCATTTTGCCCGCCAGCCACATATATATAGGATGCTCGGTGCTTCGCACCTCGCTGTTGAGTGTGCATATAGAAACCTGATCCTCCTACCCCTAACCTCCACCGTCAATGTTTTCCTGTTCCCTGTCTCCTTCCCACAACCCCCTCTCACCCTTAGTTCCCCTCGGTTTCACCTAATATGTTTCCTCTGTTACACCGGCAGGGAGCTTTACGCTTCTTTCAATGCTGTTGGCGGGAGCTTTTTGCAAGGCTTCTGAGAATTATAATATATTATGATATTATATGTATTACCGGTGGTCACGATTAATCAGTGGTGGTACACCTATAATGAAGTAATGCTTCAATTATATTATAAATATATTTTAGAAATATATTATAATTATTTATAAATATAAATATATTAATTTAATTATAATTATAATTAATTTAATTATAATTATATTCTATAATTATATTATAGTTCTTAGACGCCTTGCTTTTGCAATGTCAGGCAGCCTGAAATGGCTCATTACTTTACTTTTGTACCAGCACCAAGTACTCATCATCACCACTACTATCTGTATATCTAATTCTCAGAAGCCTTGCAAAAAGCTCCCGCCAACAGCATTGAAAGAAGCGTAAAGCTCCCTGCCGGTGTAACAGAGGAAACATATTAGGTGAAACCGAGGGGAACTAAGGGTGAGAGGGGGTTGTGGGAAGGAGACAGGGAACAGGAAAACATTGACGGTGGAGGTTAGGGGTAGGAGGATCAGGTTTCTATATGCACACTCAACAGCGAGGTGCGAAGCACCGAGCATCCTATATATATGTGGCTGGCGGGCAAAATGGATATCATTCCTTTTTGCGGCTGACGTTTTTTGGCGGGCCAGTTTTTACAACGGAGTTGTTTTTGGGGGGATTAATAATACACAGAGTAGGTAGACGCAGCAATTCCGAACATCAAAGTAATATATTTTTTGGGAAACTTGTCGAAACGTGTGGAATTTAGTCATCTTGAAAATGATAATAATAACTATTAGAAGTATCAAATCGTACTTCCAATACTTCCCCTCGATTCGATCTTACAATCCATTCTGTTGCGATGACTAACTCCAACCTGACTTGTAAACAGTTTATGTTTGTTGGTTGTTAACGGTTTTGTCAACATATCTGCCGGCATCTAGTCCGTCGGGAGGTACTTGAAATCGACAACTTTTTCTTCGATGCAGTTTCGGATGAAATGGTGTCTGATGTCGATATGTTTCGTGCGCGAGTGGTAGACCTGATTCCTCACGAGTAGTTGAGAGCTTTGATTATCATTGAAAATTACTGTTGGCTCTTTAGTTTTAATTCCCAACGAGTTCAAAAACTGTCGAAGGAATATCGCCTCCTTTGTTGCTTCTCCAAGTGCCAAGTACTCCGCTTCCACGCTTGACAAGGCGACAGTACGCTGCTTACGAGCTTCCCACGTGATTGCTGCTCCTCCTAGGATGAATGCATATCCTGAATAGGAGCGTCTATCCAAGATGCAATTTCCCCAATCCGCATCAACAAAACCAAATAAAGGTTTTCCTGTCTTGTGGAATGTGATGCCGTACTCCAGTGTCCCTTTCAAATAACGTACCACTCTTTTCGCTGCCATCCAATGCTCCTGAGTGTAGCAGTTATTGAACTGGCTGAGGGAGTTCACTGCAAAAGCTATGTCAGGGCGTGTGGTCACTGCGAGGTACATGAGAGAACCTAAGAGCCGCTGATAGGGGTATTTGCTGAGTTCCTCTTGGCTAATCTTTTCGGGCTTTTGCAATTTTACGCCAACTTCCAGTGGAGTTTTCACGGGTTTACAGTTTTCCATTCCGAAACGCTTCAACACATCTAACGCATACTTTCGTTGCGACATGCGTATCTTCCCCTCGTTGAGGTTTTGGACAAACTCGATACCCAATCCGTAATTGATTTTGCCAAGATATTTCATTTTAAATGTCTTCATTAACATTTTCTTCATTTCCTCCGTCCACTCTTGGTTCGTTGAAGCCAACCATAAATCATCCACATATATGGCCAATATTAGCAAATCTTTACCACGTTTTGCGTGATAAACGCATGGTTCAGATTCCAATGGTTTCATCCCTAACTTCCTGACGCTTTCTGTCAACTTGAGGTACCACTGTCTGCTCGCCTGCTTCAAACCATAAAGCGCTTTCTGTAGAAGACAAACTTTGTTCCCTTTCTTCAATTCTTGCATCATGTTTTTAGCATCAGTTTTGATGGTGTCGGAAGATGTTCCATCACTGACTCAAATTCTTCTGGAACATTCATATATATCTTCTCATATAGATCACCGTTGAGAAACGCGGTGACTACATCGAGCTGATGAATTTCCATGTATTTTTCAACTGCCAAGGCCATGATTGTTCTAATCGAACTCATACGAACGACCGGAGCAAAGGTTTCGTTGTAGTCTTCCCCTTGACGTTGGTTGTATCCTTGTGCTACCAACCGGGCTTTCTTCCTTTCTACTGTACCATCTGCTTTCAGTTTTTCTCTCAGAACGACTCTACATCCAATCACATTGTTAGAGATCGTGCTGGCGTGTTACTCAGAGGGAGTGGACTGTATAGGTAATTATTAAATTTAGAGGTATTATGAAAAGCAAAAAGGATGTTCTGCTTCGAAAATTGTAAAAGGCGAGGTACTCACAGGTTCGGTGCGACGAGAAGGGGCTTACCGGCCGGTAACGTCCTCGAGCTGTCCAGGAAGGTATTTCGAAGCAGAGACAACACAGGGAGGAGAAGTTATTTGAGTTTAAATTAAACAGTCGAATACTTGAGGTAAGTGCAATAGAAAAGCGTTAATACGCGAGATGTAGAGAAAAAAGCGGAAAGTAGTTTGTGATAACACGAGAGAAAGACTATTAGCGGCACCGATGACGGCGAAGAGACGAATGGGAAAACGTGTCGCGTTTTCGATTGTTGCCGATTGCGGCAGATGGCAGCACTGCACGGACTCCACAATTAAGTTGACGTGTGAAGGCGCCAACACCGCCCACCCAAAATTGCCAATTTTGTAAACCCCCCACCCCCCACCCAAATGCCCCGTAGGTGCTAGCGTCAAGAGTCAGATGGGAGCAGCTTAGCCAGCTTTGCAACTGGGCGTAGGTAAGTGCGGCTAGCTGTCCTAACACGAGCCGATCTGGCAATGCCATCTGAGCCACACACCAGTTCCTCCACCCGAGCAATGGGCCATTCAAGTGGTGGGACTTGTGACTTGATCATGACGACCACATCACCAACAGCCAAGGGTTCGCGCTCCTGAGTCCACTTCTGTCTTGAAATGAGGGTCTGGAGGTACTCTGATTTCCATTTTGCCCAGAATTCTTGAGAGGCTCGACGAACATGTTGCCAACGGGAAAGGTGCGAAGACGGGACATCAAGTAGGCTGGGCTGGGGGTTAGTGAGTAAGGGTTCACCAATGAGGAAGTGGCCGGGTGAGAGAAACGTCAGTGCTCCCTCTGGGTCACTGGGAACTGAGCAGAGGGGCCGGCTATTAAGGACTGCCTCAATCATTGCGAGAAGAGTTGTCATTTCTTCAAAGGTAAGAGAGCGGTTATTGGTGACATGTTGGAGATGACGTTTTGCAGATTTGATGGCTGTTTCCCATAGCCCACCCATCCAAGGAGCCTCTGGCGGATTGAAATGGTATGACACCTCACGACCAGACAGAGCATCAGCAAGCTCAGGTTCGGAATTCTGAAGGAACTGCTGTATAGAACGACGTTCCTCCGCTGCACCGACGAAGTTGAGTCCATTATCACAGTAGATGTCAGTACATAGGCCTCGTCTTGCCATGAAACGCTCCAGAGCACCCTGATAGGCTTCCGTTGTCAGATTCCCAACCAGTTCTATATGACATGCCTTAGTGGCCATGCATACAAACATTGCCATGTATGCCTTAACGAGGCGAGCATTGCGGAGGGTACTCGTTTTCACCATCAATGGTCCAGCCATGTCTACTGCGGTTTTGCTGAACGGTCGGCAAGGCACTGTCCGTACCTCAGGAAGATCAGCCATGCGAGGATGGGATACTGTAAGTCGTAGGCGGGCACAATCCACACACTGATATATGCAGCGCCGAAGGAGGGATCGGAGGCCTGGAATCCAATATGTGCACTGTATTGCAGTTTGCACAGCTCGTGGTCCACCATGAAAGTGCAATTGGTGGTAATGCTGGCAAAGGAGTTTTGAGAGGGGAGCCTCCTTATGGAGCAATAATGGATGCTTGCTACGAGTTGGTAGAAGTGAACGACCCAGCCTACCGCCCACCCTGAGGAGTCCATCCCCATCAACAAACGGAGTGAAAGGTTGTAAAGTTTTTCTTACAATACGTCCTTTGGAAAGAGCATCTAGTTCTGCTGCATAGAAGTGGGCTTGGGTAAATCTGACACACAGTTGAGAAGCAAGCATGAGCTCACTGACCTTGAGAGTGCCTGAAATTCGAGTGACTCCACCACGGGCATTGTGCCGGAAACGAAGAATCCAGGCCAGCACACGGCGAACTCTAGAGAAAGAGGAGCTGCGACGAATGAGCTCCAATACCAACTGCCCTGGAGTATCAGAACTGGTTACCAATGTAGTGATGGGAGCATTTCGTGGTTTGAACTCCTCCAAGCCCGTCAAAGGTGGAAGTGAAGTGAGATGGGAAGGCCACTCACCTTCCTCTGTGAGCAAGAATGGCGGTCCTGACCACCAGAGAGAGAACTCCAAGAGAGAAGCAGGTTCCAGACCTCGCGAAGCACAGTCTGCTGCATTCAGATGAGAGGGGATGTAGCGCCATTGAGAGAGGTGAGTGTGGTTTAGCACCTCCACCACCCGGTTTGCTACAAACGTCTTGAGAAGATGGGGGGATGTGTGCAACCAGGATAACACCGTGGTGGCATCGGTAAACAGGTAAATCTCCTCAATGCTCAGGCGTTTGCGCAGCATGTTTACTGAAGAGAGGAGTCTAGCAAGGAGCAAGGCGCCACACAGTTCAAGACGTGGGATTGTCTGTACCTGCAAGGGCGCCACCTTCGTTTTTGCCTTCAGGAGCTTCACGGTAACCTGCCCATGCCTGGAAGTGGAACGCAGGTACACTGCTGCTGCATAGCCTAAACTTGAAGCATCTGAGAATCCAATCAGTTGATGAGAGGTGGAATCAGGTAGAGTACAGAGTCGTGGCAACTGGAGGCCAGCCAATAATGGAAGTTGCTCAGCAAAGGCCGCCCACCTTGTAGAGAATTGTTCTGGCAGGTTCGTATCCCAATCAAGCTTCTCACACCATAATTCCCTCAAGAAGACCTTTGCCCAAAAAATCACGGGGGATAACCAGCCCAGCGGATCAAAAATGGAGGCAATCTGCGATAGGATAGCACGTTTGGAGGAAGCTTCCTTAGCGGCAGCAATGTTGTATGAAAAGGCGTCCAATGTGGGATCCCAGAACAATCCAAGGATGTGCAAGGTTGGAGTTCTGTCGGCCCGCAGCTGCAGCGAAGACGCTTGATGTTCGGTTGGAATGTCCGCTAGGACTTGTGCATCATTGGAGGCCCACTTACGCAGCTCAAACCCCCCAAGACGCAGCAATTCGATCAACTGATGCTTGAGTTGATTGGCCAGCTCCACTGTTGCCACGGAGCCACAACAGTCATCCATGTAGGTAGACTCCCGCAGCACATGAGCAGCCAGAGGGTACTCAGCACCATGATCCTCCACCAACTGCAAGAGCACACGCTGAGCAAGGAACGGTGCACAACTGGTACCATAAGTTACTGTTTGCAGTTGAAACTCTTGGACTGGCTGTGTCTCGTCAGGGCGCCACAGAATATGCTGATAACGACAGTCAGCTTCAACGACACGAATCTGCCGGTACATCATGCGGATGTCTGTTGTCAAGGCGACAGGTTGCAGCCGAAACAGGGTGAGGACGTCGCCAATGTCTTTCTGTAGAGGGGGACCAGGCAGCAGACGATCATTTAGGGAGAGACCTGACGTATCCTGACAGGAAGCATCAAACACGACGCGGACAGGACTTGTGGTTGAATTGCGTTCGATAGCGAAATGAGGTATATAGGAAAGCCCAGTATCAGAGGTTGGGCGCATGTGACCCAGCAACAGGTACTCCTGCAGGAATGCATGATAGGCAACCCGCAGTGGCTCATGTCGCCGCAGCTTCGTCTCCAAGTTGTACCACCTCTTCAGGGCAATGTCACGGGATTGGCCAAAGGGTGGAAAGGTTGAAGGGTCCTTGAAGGGTAAACTCACACAGTAGGTTCCTGATGGCAGGCGTGAAAGGGTAGAGCTGAAATGAGTTTCGGCCAATTGATGGAGGGGATCTGCAGGCACCTCAGCAGAGACTTCCTCTGCTTGCCAGAATCGCTGAACGGACTCCTCCAGTGACATAGAACCAGTCAATAGGCACAGACGAGAGGATGGGGAGGGCAATGGCACACGACCCACAATGGCCCAACCAAAGATGGTTTTTATAGCAGCTGGGTTTCCATGGATGACCTCACCACCACCCTGAAGCACTTCGCTGATAATCTCGGCCCCAATGAGGAAATCGATTTTACCAGGTTTGTGAAACGACCGATCTGCAAGTTCTAGGTGGGAAAATTGGTTGTACACTTCCTGTGAAAGGGCTACTTTGGGTTGATCATAACATATGTGGGACACCACTGCTGCTTCTGTGAATATATGGGTATTGGGGGACAACCTGGAGGCAAGAGCACAAGAGACAATACCACCCGACCTGCCAACTGGTTGTTGCATGGCACCACAGAGTTCCTGTCGGAAAGGTGTCACTGGAAGTCCGAGTCGTTGGTGGCAGTCACCAGTAATCATGTTGATTTCGGACCCTGGATCGAGAATGCAGCGGATAGGGACCCATCGGTGGTGACGATCACGTATGAGTGCCTGAATGGTAGCCAGCACCACCACTGGTCGTTCCTGGGTAGTACCTGTCAGCAATGAGCTGACTGAAGACTGTGGTTGGACCTTGGTGGTCGCAGTAGAGGTTGATGGGAGAGGAGCTGCGGAAACATTGGACGCTGAAGTGTCAGAATGCAACGAGGAGTGATGAGATGAACTTTTGCAGGTAATACAACGGCCACGGGATTTACATTGAGTAGAAGAGTGAGTGCCCAAACATTTGAAACAGCGCTTCTTTTCTACGAGCCAAGCACGTTTATCCGCGTAAGCCAGCGCAGAATACGTAGGACATGCATAAATCTTATGGACGTCAGAGGAACAATGGGCGCATTTCGATGACGAAGGTTGTGAGCGATTGGCTTCATAGGAGTTGGAAGGGCTGGATGAGGGTGAAACAAGCAATGTTTGGACTCCCGATGACTTTGGCATCAATGGTTTGTAGACCGGTTTGACGTTGTTATTTACCCTTGGGGTTTTTACTGAGGTTTGGGCCATTATCTCCTTAATACGTACTTGGTCCTGAACGAATAACTTTAGCTCCTCAAAGGTGGGGATGACATCTCGATTGCTAAGTGAATGCTCGAATGAGCTACGCATATTCGTCGGTAAGCAACGGAACGCCAAGCTAAACATGATGAAATCGTGAGAATCATCAATACCTAAATTGAGAAAGGCTTGCCTATTCGTACTGAATACATCTAAAAATGATTGAAGTTCATTTATACTCTCATTGGCTAAAGGTGAGAAAGCAAACATTTTATTCAGATGATGGGTGGCCCGAATCCGAACATTATTATAATTATCGCAGATTGTTTGATATGCGATGTCATAATCGGCATCCGTAATGTTTAGGTTTTCAATCAGCTTTCGTGGCGTACCCGCAAGTAATGAACGTAGGTAAGTGAGTTTTACAGCACCAGAATAAGAGCTTGAATGAACTGCGGCGTTGTAAAGCGCAAAAAAATTACTAAAGGTTTCTGGATCCCCACTCCATACTGGTACTTCCAATTTGGGTAATTTAATTTGAGGTTTGACCTCAACCGTACTGGCTGTAGAAGCGTTGAGGGATGAATCGGCTACTCGTTGTACGGAGCTTTCAATAGAACGAATTGTATAATATAAATCATAGAATGATTTATTAACACACTCAAAAGGTAATTGATCCGTAGTTGTTGCGTCCAAATTGGTAACGAGAATATCATTCTGAACTGAATCAAATTGCTGTCTAATATTTTCCAAGTTTCCGCAACTTGCCAAAAATACGTTGGTAGCTCCAGGTTGAACAGATTCTGCCAGAGTATAATCTTTAATTTGTTGCAACTGGGCGAATATACTCTCGCGTTTTCGTTTGTATAAACGCAACGCACGGGACACCGTCTCAGGCGTACTAGCTGATGTGTGAGCCATGACGGACAAACTGGAACGTGCGCGGTTTGGTGAGCAAACAAGGGATTATCGGTTATAGGTTGTGGCCACAAATCACCACGTGAGATGATTTATGAGAACCGATAAATGATTTCCCAACTGATTCGAAGAAGCTTGAACGCAAGATTAATTTGTCGGAGAATAGATTTGTTTCACCTTTCACTGGCGGAATAATGTCCGTAGTTTACGAGTCGGCGGAATAACAGAATAGTGATATCACAATTGATTGAATTAATAAGCGAATCAATACCTAATTAGTTTAATACAATTGAACTAAAAGGAACGGATGAATTGTTATTCGACTGTTTAATATATTATTTGCAATATATGAACACGATCCGGTTCGAAAAAGGACCACTTGTTAGAGATCGTGCTGGCGTGTTACTCAGAGGGAGTGGACTGTATAGGTAATTATTAAATTTAGAGGTATTATGAAAAGCAAAAAGGATGTTCTGCTTCGAAAATTGTAAAAGGCGAGGTACTCACAGGTTCGGTGCGACGAGAAGGGGCTTACCGGCCGGTAACGTCCTCGAGCTGTCCAGGAAGGTATTTCGAAGCAGAGACAACACAGGGAGGAGAAGTTATTTGAGTTTAAATTAAACAGTCGAATACTTGAGGTAAGTGCAATAGAAAAGCGTTAATACGCGAGATGTAGAGAAAAAAGCGGAAAGTAGTTTGTGATAACACGAGAGAAAGACTATTAGCGGCACCGATGACGGCGAAGAGACGAATGGGAAAACGTGTCGCGTTTTCGATTGTTGCCGATTGCGGCAGATGGCAGCACTGCACGGACTCCACAATTAAGTTGACGTGTGAAGGCGCCAACACACATTCTGCTCCTTTGGATGGTCTACTAGAGTGAATGTCTTATTTTCGATTACGGATGACAATTCTGACTTATACGCGTCTTTCCATCCTTCTCCGTCTGGTTGAGCGAATGCCTGTTTTAATGTTAGCTCCGCAATTCCAGCTTGTTCTTCAGAAACTCCTGGAAGTGCTTCCAAGTTACGACTCGATTCTTGAATTAATTCTGGAGCTTGAATCGATACTAGAACATCATTATAAACCTTTCGTGGTCTTCCTCTGCTTCCTGAACGAACAATCCGCGGTCTTCCTCTACCTCGTACCGTTGTCGTGGTAGACGAAACAGTTTCGTTCTGATTTAGAACATTGTCTGGGTCGTCACTTTCACATTCATCACTTTCATTTTGTTCATTGTTTATCCCATTTTCCATTCTTTGACTAGGGCTTATAACATTCTGATATTGTGGATTTTCAGTTTGCTGTTCAATAGAAGATTTTTCTATTTTTGTTGACATAAATTCTTCAAAACCTTCTCCTTCTGTGTGCTGTTCAAAGAATTTCACATCTCTTGAAACAAATACCTTCTGTTCTGCTACTGACCATAATCTATATCCCTTGGATTGCTCTGAATATCCTATGAAGACACAAGGCTTTGCTTTGGGTGCAAACTTGTCTTTTCCGGATTCCTTATTCAAAAAATATGCTTTACATCCGAAGGTTCTAAAATACGATACGTTTGGTATTTTACCAGTCCACAGTTCAAAAGGAGTGTTTCCATCAATACTTGACGATGGACATCTGTTTCGAATATGGTTTTTCCTCTCTGCTACCCCGTTCTGTTCTGGAGTATGAGGGACAGTCAGTCTTCTGGTGATACCACAGCTCTCCAAGTATGCATCAAATTCTCGATTGCAATATTCTTTTCCATTGTCCGATTGTATGCACTTGATTTTTCTTTCTTTCTGATTTTCCACTAAACTTTTAAACTTCTTAAATTCCTCAAGGACTTCACTTTTCTTTTTGAGAAATCTGACCTCACACCATCTAGAAGAGTCGTCAATCAGGGTCAAGAAATACCGTGCACCTCCTTTTGATTGAACACGCATTGGTCCGCACAAATCGGTATGGATGATGTCCAATATTTCAGTTGAGCGATTGGATTTCTTTGGAAAAGGTGTTTGTGACATCTTTCCTTGCACACATATTGTACAATCAGTCAACTTCTCATTTCCTTTCAAGTTCAATCCTGATGCTCTATTCTTGTTTTGAAGTGCTTTTAGATCCACTCCGTTCAAGTGTCCAAATCTTTGATGCCATAAATCAATTTTCGACTTTGCTTTGGTTTCCTCTGTTGTTCTAGCTTCAACAGATGTAGTTTCCTCCACGAAAGAGAGACCATTCATTCGTTTTGCCGCAAGTGAAACATTTCCATCTATGTCCAGAACTTCTGCAGACGTTTTTGTGAATATCACTGTGTGGCCT
>CAWUBA010000036.1:0-20990 GCA_963920205.1 Stenodema calcarata | reverse complement strand
GATGGTCTTTGCATCATATAGAAGGTTTACGTTTAAGGATTAATAAAAATATTCCTTTGAAGGGAAGTACTTACATCCAACTCCCGCCGCAAATCGAAAATAAACGTGCTTGTATTAATGTAAAGAATGACGATAATTTATGCTTTAAATATTCAATTCTAGCGAAATTCATTACTAAGAATGGACAACGTGTGAGTAAATATGCCAATATCGACCATCCCTATGATTTTTCTTGCATAGATTTTCCTACTCCTCTGAAGCAGATCAAAAAATTCGAGAATATCAATAAAATTTCTATTAATGTGTACGGATTGGATGATGCTTGCAAAATATACCCTCTCAAAGTGACAAAAGAGGAATTACTCGATCACCGCGATCTCCTTCTCATAAACGACGATTCGGGTACATACCATTATGTTTACATAAGAAATTTCGAAAAATTGGTTGTAAGACAGTTGACAAAACGCAACGGACAAATAATCGTCTGTAAAAGGTGTTTTACCAAATTCGACGATCAATATGACAAATCAAAAGAGGAAAAATTAGCTGAACACCGAGAATACTGTATGGAAAATAAAGCAATTCGTGTAGACATGCTTACAAAAAAACCGTACATTGAGTTCGAACATTGTGAAAGAATGTTGAAGGTTCCTTACGTTGTATATGCTGATTTTGAAGCATTACTAGAGCCTATAGCAGAAAGTTCAACAGAATCCTGTACCAAAACCATTCAAAAGCATGTACCTATGAGTTATTGCCTCTATGTAAAGAAATCTGATGAAGTTGAGGATGTTCAGTTAGACATACCATCAGAACCGATTGTCTACAGGGGAAAGGATGCAGTCTCTCACTTTGTTCAACAAATAAAAACAATAGCAGAGACGATTTCGACAGCTTATTCGATGAATACTCCAATGACTCCACTATCTGACAGAGAGCAAATGATCTTTAGATCTGCAAAGAGATGTTACTTGTGCAACTCACAGTTCACTGAAAGTGATGGGAAAGTACATGATCATTGCCATATTACTGGTAAATACAGGGGACCCGCCCACAATAGCTGTAATCTGAGATGTAGGAACCCAAAATTTATTCCAGTCCTAATACATAACCTCTCTGGGTACGACTCACATTTCATTGTAAAGGAGCTTGGATACGACGATAAAGAAATTGAGGTTATTCCGAATTCCGAAGAAAAGTATATATCGTTCACTAAAAAAGTAGCAGGAGGATTCAAAATCCGATACATTGACACCTTCAGGTTTATGTCAGCAAGTCTGGACGCATTGGCCAAAAATGTTCCTGAATTTAAAGAGACGACAAAGTTTCATTCTTTGGACGATCTAGCTCTAATGAAGAGAAAAGGAGTGTTCCCGTATGAATACATCTCGTCCTGGGAAAAATTGGAAGAAACCGCTCTGCCTCCTAAAGAAGCATTCTACAGCAGATTACAAAAACGTGGTATAACGAATGAGGATTATCAACATGCGAAAACAGTATGGCGACACTTCAATTGTGCTACACTTGGAGAGTATAGTGATCACTACCTCAAGACGGATGTTCTCCTACTAGCAGATGTGTTCGAAAACTTCAGAGATACAATTCATATAAGCCATAAACTTGACCCAGCTCACTACTTTACATTACCTGGGTTATCATGGGATGCAATGCTTAAATATACAGAAATGAGACTGGACCTTTTAACTGATTACGATCAGATTTTGATGATTGAAAAGGGGATACGAGGTGGAATTTGTCAAGCTTCTCACAGATATGTCAAAGCCAATAACAAATATATAAAGGATTACAACCCCAACGAAGAACCTACTTTCATCAGTTATCAGGACTGTAACAATCTTTATGGGTTTGCTATGTCAAAACCTCTACCCTACGGTGGATTCAACTGGTGCAAAGAAGATATTGATGTATTGAGTTTGAATGAAGATGATCAATATGGGTACATCATGGAGGTTGATGTTGATTACCCACAACACCTGCACAAATCACACAACTATCTTCCCTTCCTCGCAGAAAATATCATACCTCCCGGAGATACAACCACAAAATTGACGCCTCATCTAGGAAAACGTGAACGTTATGTGGTGCATTACATGGCACTGAAGCAAGCCATAGCTCACGGCTTAAAAGTCGAGAAGATCCATCGTGTATTGAAATTCAAACAATCGCAGTGGTTACAACCTTACATTGTCTTGAACACAGAATTTAGAAAGAACGCTAAAAACAATGTTGAAAAAGACCTATTCAAGTTGATGAATAATGCAATTTTTGGTAAAACAATGGAAAATATTAGGAATAGACTAACCATACACCTTGTGTCAGATGCTAAAAAGTTGGAAAAACTCATTGCAAAACCCGAATTTGTAGATAGAACTATTTACAGTGAAAATCTAGTTGCGGTACATATGGCTAAAAAATCAATAACATTCAATAAGCCAATATACATTGGTATGAGTATACTTGATATTTCAAAAACAACAATGTATGAGTACCATTATGATATAATGCTGCCAAGATTCGGACCTGAAAGATTGACACTTTGTTATATGGACACAGACAGTTTTATATACGCAATAAAGACAGACGATCTACATCTCGATATATTGAATATGTTAG
Organism: Stenodema calcarata; assembly: GCA_963920205.1. Classification (NCBI taxonomy): domain Eukaryota; kingdom Metazoa; phylum Arthropoda; class Insecta; order Hemiptera; family Miridae; genus Stenodema; species Stenodema calcarata. Next base: position 18,356 of record CAWUBA010000036.1, on the reverse strand, counting down.
ACTACATGGATACATCCGATTATCCTCAAGATCATCCCTGCTTCTCTATAAAAAATAAAAAAGTACTCGGTAAATTCAAAGATGAAATGAATGGGAAAATAAGCGAAAATGTATGAGATTCTAACAGAAGACGATAGGGAGATAAAGAAAATCAAGGGTATTAGTAAGAATGTAGTTGAAAAAGAAATAAAATTCGAAGATTATTACAAATCCTTATTTTTGGCTAATATAGTTAGAAAGCAGATGGTTGTTATCCAATCGAAACAACACAACGTTGTGACTGCGCAAGTTAACAAAATTGCTTTATCCCCATTTGATACTAAAAGGAAAATATTGGAGGACGGTGTATCAACAGTTGCCCATGGGTACTTGGAATAACACACCACTGACAAATGAAAACAAAAAACAAAAAAAAAAACTGATCGAACTAACCTGTTGCGTTGCAATCAAAGGTAACGAAATTTACCGATGATCGCCTCGTTTTAAAAAGTGTGTGTGAATGGGCCTCTAGCGTGGTCGTAAAGACTCCCAAGCTGTATGAATGGAACTCTGGATAGGTAATTGTAAATATTCATCCTCTAACATCCTACAGATGCACATAATATTATGAAGACCCCGCAATGCCCTTTTGACTGTCCAAAATGATTTGGTTATAACGATTCGTAGTATCCTCCAGTCAAAAAACGGTCCTATTAGTGCTGAAAAACCTCTATTTAATTGGACTAAAAAGAGTCTGTGAGGAAATCCATTCGAAAACATGTAACCGATCGGAAGCACGGCAGAAATCTAAACGCCCGAAATGGTAGGTATGGCTATATCTATGGAAATGTTCTTACCGGAAACACGGCGTCCCCATTAGCCCCCCTATTTCGCCCAAAATGGTATAACTATTCCTTAGAGACACACCTACCGGAAACACGGCAACACGGTCCAATGAGGAGCAGGATTCAGCATTGGACCTCCAAATAAGAAGGGACGCGGAGGTGATGCCTGACACTGAGGACGCGCCCAGATGGAGGCGGGAAGACCTGGACAGGGCCATAGCAGCGTTTGGACGGACCAAGGCTCCTGGGATGGACGGAATTGACATGGCAATGGTCAAAGAGGCACCCAACGACTACAAGGAGGCATTGCTAGATCTGTACAATGAGGCCCTTGACCACGGAATTTTTCCTGCACAATGGAAAGCTGCACACATAAAGGCGTTAGTGAAGGGATTCGACCGTGATATGACCAGCAGCAACAGCTTCCGTCCAGTGAGTCTGCTGTCATGCATTGGAAAAGTTCTAGAAAGAATGATCCTCAATTCCATTGAATCACAAATAGATAATGGAACCCACGAGAGTCAATTTGGGTGCACCAGAGGCAGAAGCACAGAGAACGCAATCAGCTACCTGATTACAAAGGTGCGTCAGTCGGGTTACAGGCACGTGACATGTGCGTTCTACGACGTGGCAGGAGCGTTCAACTCAGTATGGTGGCCCCTGGTCCTGAAAAACCTCAAGAGCCTTAATATCCCCCGAAACATGTATAGGCTCCTTCGAGACTACTTTAAAGACAGGGTAGCAATTATGCACACCAGTGAGGGAATGGTGAGGAAGTCCATCACGCGTGGCTGCCCCCAAGGGTCAGTCCTAGGGGCGGCGATGTGGAACCTCGTGTTTGCGCAACTGCTTACTACCTTGAGAGCGGAGGGATTTGTGGTGATGGCCTATGTAGACGACCTTGCAGTACTGGTGGAAGAACAAACGAGAGAGGCAATGATACAGAGGCTCGAGCAAGGAAGTCGACTGATTAAGGACTGGTGTGAAGGAGCAAGGTTGGAACTGGCAGAACGGAAGACCCAGGCAATTGTATTCAAAGGGGAGGGAGACTCCAGACACCCAACCAGATTTATGGTCGGGGACACCAGGATTGAGGCTGTGTCAACAGCAAAATACCTCGGAGTCACACTGAACCGCCAGTTGAGCCCGGTGGCACATGTTGACACACTGCTTGCCAAAGCTATGCATGTGGCAGGAAGTATCCGGAGGCTGTCTGGTCGTGGTTGGGGTGTGACCTTCGACCACCGACTGCATTATTACAAAACTGTATTCCTCCCTACAATAATGTACGCAGCACCCACGTGGTGGGATCAGCCAAACACCGAAACGCGCCGCAAGGTGGTTCAGCTCCAGAGAGCAGCGATGCTGGCACTAACCAGAGGCTATAAGACGGCCTCAACGCTGGGCCTCCAAATGATAGCTGGCTGCATGCCATTGGATCTAATATTAGATGTAAGGGTTGCAGAGGCATCAATCAGGTGGCCGTCACGCACATGTGCACGTATAAAACCAGCGCTCAGAGATATAATAGACCAGGCGACCACTGCACAAGATCAACGAGAGGCGATGGAAGAATGGGCTCTCAGCATGTGGCAGCACCGATGGGACTCTGGAGATACAGGCAGGCTAACCCACGACTACCTCCCTGACGTCCGAGAAAGACTCAAGATCAGCTGGCTCCAGCCAAACTATGAAGTCACGCAGCTTCTGACGGGCCATGGCAATTTCAGTGGAAAGCTGCATAGCTTTAGGCGCCGGGATTCCCCAACCTGTCCATGTGGAGCGGACCAAGAGCAGGCTGAGCACGTGGTTCGACATTGCCCCTTATATACTGACCTGAGACGCGAGATGTGTGGGGCGCCAATTTACTCCCGTCCTCTACACAACCTATTGACAACCAAGGAAAACTGTAGAAAATTCAGTGAATTCTGTAAGGCCTGGTCTCGCATGAGAGGTGAAGGGGCGGAACTCCCTCTCCTCAACTGAATTAACAATAATAACACTACTGGACTGTGATGTTGGTGGTTTAAACACTAATGATTTGTGGCTTGCAAACAATAATGGATTGTAATTTCGGTGATTTAAACACCAATGATTAGTGATTGGTAATTACTGGTTCATGACTTGTGAGCTGTGACTAATAAATGGTAAAATGTACTCGTAAACTGTAAATAATTATTGTGAATTGTACTCGTACCTTGTTAATTTAAATGTATCTGTGAACTATTACTATACTGTGATTTGTATATTGTATTGTGCCTTGCCAATTCGTGAACTATTATTATATTATGATTTGTATTGGTTTGTACATTCTATTGTGCCTTGTCAATTGTGATTCGCACCACATCAGTTGTGGCATGTGCAAACTACTGTTATAAATCGTGATTTAGTGAGTGTGATCTGCAACTCTCTGACCTGCAAACTACTACTGTATATCGTATAGTGCCTTGTCAATTCGTGAACTATTATTATATTATGATTTGTATTGATTTGTATATTCTATTGTGCCTTGTCAATTGTGATTCGCACCACATCAGTTGTGGCATGTGCAAACTACTGTTATAAATCGTGATTTAGTGAGTGTGATCTGCAACTCTCTGACCTGCAAACTACTATTATAAATTGTGATTTAGTGAGTGTGATCTGCAACTCTGTGACCAGCAACTCTGTTGATCTAATGTGTTAAAAACTAATGATAATGAGTCAAAACTACGTGATGGTACGTAATCTGCAACTGATACGTGACCTGCAACTAACCATCTATACGTCATCTGCAACTGATACGTGATCTGCAACTATTGATATGACACTATTGATATGATACGTGACCTGCACCTGCGACATCTCAGAACACCAGAGACCCAAGATCAGATCACGATCAACCCCTCTGCCCCTATAACATCCCTGCAAAACCCGGCACCTCCACGTGGTCCATCCTGGACGTGCATTAGCATGACCAACGCCGGAGGGGGCAGGACCAAAAAGGGGGACCTGCTGTGCATGGCATTGCAAAAAATGCCATAGTGTGCAAAGAAAGACATGAAAACCTGTCAACATAAAGAGCCTGATTCTCATTGTAATGGGCCACTGGCCTAGACACAATGACACCAAAAAGAAGAGAGCACAGCAGGTTAGGGATGGTTAGGGATGGTTAGGGATGGTTAGGGATGGTTAGGGATGGTTAGGGATGGTTAGGGATGGTTAGGGATGGTTAGGGATGGTTAGGGATGGTTAGGGATGGTTAGAGATGGTTAGGGATGGTTAGGGATGGTTAGGGATGGTTAGGGATGGTTGTCCCTCGGTCTATTGTGTGGATGTATATATGAGTGAATGCGTGTATTGTATGTGAGTGATATTTATTGGTGAGCACACAAATTAGTAAAGAGTGCGAGTACTGTGATAACCCGACTGTGATAACCGCGATCCGTAATTATCTGTGATAACCTAGGCTAGCTTAGATTAAGGACGGGGAGGAATTTTTATAGTAGTACTCACCCAACATACTCCTGTACAATGAGAGCCTGCCGATGATTGAAGAGCCGCGAGCCATAAGAAGAGGCGGCGAGTAAGGAGGCCGAGCTAAGTACAAAGCGCAGCCTGCCAATGATGGAAGAACCGTCAGCTACAAGAAGAGACGGGGAGTACTGAGGCCGAGCTAAGATTAAAATGAAGCCTGCCAGTGACGGAAGAACCGTAAGTTATAAGAAGAGACGGGGAGTACCGAGGCCAAGCTTCATTAAAAATTGCAGAAAGCAATCTACCCCTCTGCCCCTAAAATCCCTGCAAAACCCGGCACCTCCACGTGGTCCATCCCGGACATGCTTAGCATGACCAACGCCGGAGGGGGCAGAACAAAAGGGGGACCTGCTGTGCATGGCATAGAATATGCCAGAAAGCCTGCCGAACAAAGTCTGCCACAAAACAAAAGCCTGGTAAATCATTGTCATGGGCCAATGGCCTAGATACAATGAACCAAAAATGAGAGCACAGCAGGTTAGGGATGGTTAGGGATGGTTAGGGATGGTTAGGGATGGTTAGGGATGGTTAGGGATGGTTAGGGATGGTTAGGGATGGTTAGGGATGGTTAGGGATGGTTAGGGATGGTTAGGGATGGTTAGGGATGGTTATTGGATGGTTAGGGATGGTTAGGGATGGTTAGGGATGGTTAGGGATGGTTAGGGATGGTTAGGGATGGTTAGGGATGGTTAGGGATGGTTAGGGATGGTTAGGGATGGTTAGGGATGGTTACCTCCATCGGATCCAGAGTTCCGACTCATATCAGCCCCACAGGTCGCAGTATGGCGGAATTCAGGGAAAATCCACGACAGACGCCCTCGTCGCATTGACAGACGACACTGCACATGAGCCAGCCAAGCACGTATTTGTCATTATGTTTGACATTAAAAAGGCTTTTGACCGCATGTGGTGGCCAGCTCTCCACTCCGCCCTCGGAAAATCCCCACCCCCACCGGGCGTCCACTCTCTCATTAGGAGCTTCCTGTCGGATAGACAGGCGTGCATCCCAGAGTTGGGAGATCAATGCCGACGCCGAATTACAATGGGCTGCCCCCAAGGATCAGTCCTGGGACCTTACCTGTGGACAGCAATGTTTGATGACATCCTCGCCAAGCTGACAAACGAAGGCCACCGACCCTACGCATACGTAGACGACCTGGCTGTCCTCCTTGCGCGCCATACCAAAGCCGGCATCGAGCAGGACGGAGCACGCGTAGTGACGTCAGTCGAGGAGTGGTGCCGAAGATCCAAGCTGGAACTGGCGATCGACAAAACTGTCATCTGCCAGCTGAAAAGCCCCCTATCCATGCGCAGCCCCCCCGTTATAAGAATGGCCGGCAAAGTGGTCAAGCTAGACCAAAACCCCCGTTACCTCGGAGTAGTAATGGCAAAGGATTTCTCCCCAACCGCCCACATTACCTCAGTATGCGCCAAAGCCACCGCCTCCTATGGAAAAACCAGTACCTTGGCCAAGGCAACCTGGGGAATGCGCTACATGTCCAGGATCACCATGTACAAGGCACTGTGGGAATCCGTGCTCCTCTACGCCTGCCCCGCATGGACGACAAAAATTAAGCAGGCAGACCGCAACCGGGTTCTGAGCGCCCAAAGAACGGCCCTCATAATGGCAACTCAGGCCTACCGGACGACTTCCGCGGATGCTATCCAGGTAATTGCAGGGCAGATCCCGGCCGATCTCCGTATAGCAGCAGTCGCGGCAGCCTGGGACATAAGCCACGACCGCCCATGCAGGATCAGCGGATTGTCAACCCTAGCCGAACTAGAAAACTGGTGCCTCGACCAGTGGCAGACAAGATGGACGGCCTCTACCAAGGGTCGGCACACACACACGCTCTGGCCCAACATTCAAGACCGACTGCGAGCAAAGTTCATCAGCGTCACCCACTACACTGCACAATTCCTGTCCGGACACGGCGACTTTGCCGCAAAGCTCTTCAGCTTCAACCTCGTCCCGTCCCCCTTATGTACCTGTGGATCCGAAGAAACCCCCCAGCACGTATTTCTCCACTGCAACCTGTACGATGCCGAAAGGCGCCGATGGGCAGCCCGATTTAGCCCCAACCGCTCAGCCAACTACCCCCTCCTATGGGAAGAATCAGTGCGCTCAAAGGCGAACTTTGAAGCCACGGCCGACTTCGTCCATGCCGTTATGAAGAAGAAGAAGTGGCCCCAGCGCAGCCAACTCCTCGCAACCCCACCGAGCAGCCTCCCCGTGGCCCATCCCGGACCCCCGCCAAGGCGGGGTGACTAATAGCTCGGGAGGAGCACTGGCAGGACCGTCAGGATAAAAAATGAAGTGATAAGCACCCCCCCCCCCATAAGAGCCGCAAGGCGTAGGAATGGGGCAAGAAACAAAGGAATCCTGACGGTTAGGGATGGTTAGGGATGGTTAGGGATGGTTAGGGATGGTTAGGGATGGTTAGGGATGGTTAGGGATGGTTAGGGATGGTTAGGGATGGTTAGGGATGGTTAGGGATGGTTACACGTCCACGTCGTGAACCCCGGAAACGCCAGTGATATTATATCACTGGCGGCTAACGGTAGAAGGGCGAAAAGCGAGTATCCTGGCGCTATAACGAGGATCTTTAGGCTAAGGGAGTGAACCCTGACAGAAAACACAGCCCCCCCCCCCTCCTCACTCCCTCTCCTCTACCCAATCCTTTCTCCTCCCCCCTCCCCAGCGCTTTCACCGCTTGGCCTCCGGATGGCGGCAGGGCTCTCCGTAGAGAGGGTACAGTTCAAAAACTGGGGTGGTGCACCAGGCCGCCAGGTAGCTAACCCGGCCCGAACCTGTGCTAACCACACAGGAGGCTGCCGAGGAGTAACTGGCGAAAAAAGTCCTCCATGTTACAGTGCCAGATGGTGACTGGATGGGACCCTGTACCATGGACGGGTCGCTTTACCGAGGCCACTCTCGGAGAACGCCCTGCTGTCCGGATGGGGGCAGTGCGGCTGAGCGCTGTTTCCTACCTTAACCCCTTAAAAAGCCAACCCAACAACTAAACATGCAACACAAAAATAAAAATGAAGGTCTAAACGCACCTCGGACCACTACTGGGAACCCATCCCAGAACCAATCAAGCAAGGATCTCAGCAGCGAAGAAACCAGAAGACTGTCAGCCTCGCGAGTGCCACCTGGCGCCCAGAGCAAGGACTTTGCCGGCAGGACACTACAGCGCTCCCCGCCTAGGTCTCAACAGAGCGGCACAGATACCCCAACGGGTAGTACATCTTCAGCAGCCCCACAGCAAACAAAACAACTTGCCTTTACAAAGAGACAGCGTAAAATCACGTTCTCAGAAGATTCCTCCAGCGCCGACGAAAGCACGCGCCGCCCAAAGAAGAAAAACCTTCAGAGCGTCAGCGTCCACAATATCACCGAGCAGTTAGCCACAATAAAAGGAGCACTGGAAGAGCTATGCTCATACGTATACTCTCCCGAGAGTAAACTGAATAAATCTCAAGGAGCCCTTATTCAGCGACACATTGATACAGCACTACGAGCTGCACAGGAAATGGCCATCCAAAACTCCTTTTTGGCAGGCAGATGTAGTTACCTCGAAGAAGGAGCCAGCGGAGGACCAAACCTGACAGGATCAATCGCAGCAGAGCTAAAACGCATAGTCCCGAGTACATCACCACTGATGCGAGCTGTAAGCCAAGTCCGCGACGATGTGCGTGAAATGCGCGCACGCCGCACCCCCGAGACCCGGAAAACGACTGGAACACGACTACCGAGAAGCCCGGAAGACCAGCCCCAAACAAGTATAGGTACATACGCACAAGTCACGCGGAACAATCCCGAAGTAGACATTACTGACCTTGACGATTACGAAGAAGTTCGAAGAACGCGTCGCAGAAGGAAAGCCCCCCCAGCAAATGCCCCGAAGGACATAGGCCAGAGGAAAGCCCCCAAACCTGAAAAACCTGAAAGAGAAAGAAACTTAAATCCTGAAAAACCTGAAAGAGAAAGAAACTTAAAACCTGAAAAACCTGAAAGAGAAAGAAACTTAAAACCTGCAAAAAGAAAACAAATTACAGAAGAAGAAATGACAAGGGAAAAAGAAGAAGACAAAAAGTTGATATTGATTGACTTACCTGAATCTGAAGAGTCGAAACCGTTCCTGGAAAAAATTAAGAAGTGGCTCAATCCACGGCAAACCGGCGTCGCCATTCAGGACATACGCTCCACTGCGAGAGGAGGAGTCGCAATCCGAGCAAATTCTAGCGAAGACAGAGATAAGATCCTGAAAATACCAACAGCTCCAATCGGCGAGGTGGTCATGAGAGGTAGCCCCAAGAGACGTCCCCGCATCATGATCCTACGCGTCCCAACGGAAACCACAAGGGCAGAGCTAGTGGAGCAACTCCTGGCACGTAATGATTGGGGGCAGGACTGGAAAGAGGAAGCCCTGACGCCCTTATACACAACCAAATATGGTAAAACGCGCGTAGGTTCTCCATATGTATCATGGGTAGTAGAGCTGGACCCGCAGTTCTGGACAAAAGCGATCCAATCAGGAAAAGTCATGCTGGACTACCAGATCTGCTCTGTGAAAGACTTCCTCGAAGTCACAAGGTGCTTCTCTTGCCAAGCATATGGACATACTTCCAAAGCCTGCTCAGCCGCCGAGCTCACCTGTGGTAGATGCGCCGGGAATCACGACACAAGGCAATGTTCGTCCATGTCCACAAAATGTACAAACTGTTACCGCATGGGAGTGGAATCGGATCACCCCGTAGCAGCTCAGGGTTGCACTGCCCATCGCCGAGCCTACATCAAGCTCAAAAACTCCATTAACTATGGCGAGCACCCTTAAAATAATGCAACTAAACCTGCACGGGTCCAAGTCCGTTCAGGACGAGGTGAGTGTGGTCATGGCGCAGGAGAAATGTGACATCCTCTTGGCTCAGGAGCCCTGGCAGAGAGGCATTGCGCGAGGAATAGGGCTAACGTCCCGGATCTTGAGCAACGGACCATCCTCCAAAGCAACCATATATATCCAGAACCGAGGAATAGAGGCCATGATCCTGCCAGAGACAAATGACGACGTAGCTTGCGCTAAAATCAAGATTAACGAAGAGGAACTCATTGTTATCTCAATCTACATGAGACGCAACGTTGAAGTTGAGACATATACCGACATACTGGACGCAATGACTCGAAAGTACCCCAACTCCAATATGATATTAGGCGGAGACATCAATGCCCACCACCTGGCCTGGGGAAATGCACAATCCGACCACAGAGGGAACGCCGTGCTAGAGTTCCTGGTAACCCACGACCTATCGCTCCTGAATAGCGAAGAATCCCCCCCAACCTTCAGTGGCCCACAAGGCGAGTCAGCTATTGACATCATGGCGATATCCCCCCCTTTAACTACTAGGTGCAGCGATTTCTCCATAAGACTGGAGGCCACACAAAGCGATCACGCACTACTCTCCTGCACCCTGCAACACTCAACTGGACGCCGCCCCCTCAGGAACCCCAGAGTCCGAGTAGACACCATCCCACCCAGGCTCTTAGCAACCCTCGTTAGTTCTGAGCTTGCAACACACGCGGACACGCTACTCTGGCCAGCCACTACCCCACAAGAGATTGACTCAAAAGTGAGCATCATAGCAAGCATCCTTGACACCAGCGCGCGCAGACTTGCCCGGCCAAGCTCCAAACCAAACCAGCCGCCATGGTGGACAGATGACCTGACCCACTTGAAAGCACAGGCAAGCTCCATGCGCCGTCTTTATCAGCAGGCAGGTAACCAAAGTCGCCGCGAAGATCGCAGAGCTAGCTACCTTGCAGCAAAGCGTGCTTTCCAGCGAAGAGTCAGAGAACGCAGAAGGGAGAGCTGGCGGACTCTGGTGGAAACTGAGGACGACTGCAACCACATCTGGGGCCTACCCTCTAAAATAGCTAGGGATAAAATTAGGCCTAAAGCAATCGTCTCGCCCTTTGGAGACGGAAGAGAGAGTTTTTTGCAAACAGGCCTACGACTACTAGAAGTGGCCTTCCCATCGGACGAATCACCCGAACCCGCATCGACACGCCATCCCGCCCCCTCAGAAGATCAAGACATCCCCCCTTGGACCCCCGACGAGTTGAGGCACGCAATTCAGAGCCTTAAAACAGGAAGCGCCCCAGGCCCGGACCTGGTCGAAGTGGCCATATTAAAGAAAACCCTGGAAGTGGCGGAGGATTACCTGCTGCAGCTGATGACAGATTGCCTCCTGGTCAGTTACTTCCCAGCTGCTTGGAAGAAAGCAAATATCTGCACGTTCCTGAAGCCCGGCCGCCCCCGAGATGACCCATCCTCGTACCGCTTGATCTCCCTGCTTTCAGTCCTGGGAAAGGCCCTGGAAAAAATGATTCTGTCCCGAGTCCAGAACTCTGAGACCTACCAACCGCACAGAGCCCAGTATGGGGGAATTCGGGGACGATCTACGACCGACGCCCTGGTGGCCTTGACGGAGGACTCAGCGCGGGACCCAGCCAAACATGTGTTCGCCATAATGTTTGATATAAAGAAGGCCTTTGATCGCATGTGGTGGCCAGCCCTTCACTCCGCCCTGGAGCGCTCCTCCCCCCCGCCAGGCATCCACCCCCTCATCAGAAGCTTTCTGTCCGACCGGCAAGCACACATCCCGGAACTAGGAAGCCAGTGCAGCCGGAAGATCACCATGGGTTGCCCCCAGGGATCGGTTCTTGGACCCGTCCTCTGGACAACCCTGTTCAACCAAGTCCTCGTGGAGCTGGAAAGCAGTGATCACCGACCCTACGCCTACGTCGACGACCTGGCAGTACTCTTGGCACGCCAAACAAAAGCCGGCATTGAGCAAGCAGGAGCCGAGGTGGTAGCGCTGGTCGAGGCTTGGTGCTCGGCAGTCAGGCTGGAGCTGGCGGTGGATAAAACCGTCATCTGCCAACTGAGGAGTCCATTGAATACAAGGAGCCCCCCAGTTATTAGAATGGCCGGAAGAGTGGTCAAACTCGACCCAAATCCCAGGTACCTGGGAGTCGTGATGGCAAGAGGCTTCGCCCCATCGGCCCACATCTCAGCAGCATGTGCCAGAGCCTTAGCATCGTATGGGCAAACAGGATCTCTGGCAAGAGCAACATGGGGAATTAGGTACTTCACCAGAGTAACCATGTATAGGGCGCTGTGGGAGTCCGTGCTGCTGTACGCCTGCCCAGCTTGGACGATGACGATGAAAAGCGCCGACCGCAGCCGGGTCTTGAGCTCCCAACGGACGGCATTAATAATGGCTACTCAGGCATATCGGACAACCTCCGGGGATGCGCTCCAAGTCATTGCCAGCCAATTGCCGGCTGATCTCCGTATAACAGCGGTAGCTGCAGCGTGGGACATCAACCACGACCGGCCCTGTAGAATTGAAGGGCTGTCGACCCTAGCCGAAATAGAGCAATGGTGCCTCGACCAGTGGCAGAGACGATGGACCGCCTCCACCAAAGGACGACACACGCACGCCATATGGCCGGACATCCGACAGCGCTTGGCCTCAAAGTTTATTAGTGTCGATCACTACACCGCGCAGTACTTGACTGGCCATGGCGATTTCGCCTCAAAACTGCATGGATTCAACCTGGTAGCTTCATCACTCTGCGTATGCGGCCGAGAAGAGACAGCCGAGCACGTTTTCCTCAACTGCACCCAGTACACAGCCGAGAGACGGCGATGGGTTGCCTGCATCGATCCTCGCCAGACAGCAAGCGATGCCGAATTGTGGCAAGCATCCGTCAACTCGGCAAACAGCTTCACAGCAACTGCGGCCTTCGCCAGCGCCATCATGAAAAAGAAAAAGTGGCCGCAGCGCCGCCAACTCCTCGCGTCCCAACCGAGCAGCCTCCCCGTGGCCCATCCCGGACCCCCGCCTAGGCGGGGTGACTAATAGCTCGGGAGGAGTGATGGCAGAACCGTCAGGAACATAAAGAAACACAACGCACAGCACCCCCCCCCATAAGAGCCGCAAGGCGAAGGAATGGGGAAGAAGAAAAGGAGTCCTGACGGTTAGGGATGGTTAGGGATGGTTAGGGATGGTTAGGGATGGTTAGGGATGGTTAGGGATGGTTAGGGATGGTTAGGGATGGTTAGGGATGGTTAGGGATGGTTAGGGATGGTTATTGGATGGTTAGGGATGGTTAGGGATGGTTATTGGATGGTTAGGGATGGTTAGGGATGGTTAGGGATGGTTAGGGATGGTTAGGGATGGTTAGGGATGGTTAGGGATGGTTAGGGATGGTTAGGGATGGTTAGGGATGGTTAGGGATGGTTAGGGATGGTTAGGGATGGTTAGGGATGGTTAGGGATGGTTAGGGATGGTTAGGGATGGTTAGGGATGGTTAGGGATGGTTAGGGATGGTTAGGGATGGTTAGGGATGGTTAGGGATGGTTAGGGATGGTTAGGGATGGTTAGGGATGGTTATTGGATGGTTAGGGATGGTTAGGGATGGTTATTGGATGGTTAGGGATGGTTAGGGATGGTTAGGGATGGTTAGGGATGGTTAGGGATGGTTAGGGATGGTTAGGGATGGTTAGGGATGGTTAGGGATGGTTAGGGATGGTTAGGGATGGTTAGGGATGGTTAGGGATGGTTAGGGATGGTTAGGGATGGTTAGGGATGGTTAGGGATGGTTAGGGATGGTTAGGGATGGTTAGGGATGGTTAGGGATGGTTAGGGATGGTTAGGGATGGTTAGGGATGGTTAGGGATGGTTAGGGATGGTTAGGGATGGTTAGGGATGGTTAGGGATGGTTAGGGATGGTTAGGGATGGTTAGGGATGGTTAGGGATGGTTAGGGATGGTTAGGGATGGTTAGGGATGGTTAGGGATGGTTAGGGATGGTTAGGGATGGTTAGGGATGGTTAGGGATGGTTAGGGATGGTTAGGGATGGTTAGGGATGGTTAGGGATGGTTAGGGATGGTTAGGGATGGTTAGGGATGGTTAGGGATGGTTAGGGATGGTTAGGGATGGTTAGGGATGGTTAGGGATGGTTAGGGATGGTTAGGGATGGTTAGGGATGGTTAGGGATGGTTAGGGATGGTTAGGGATGGTTAGGGATGGTTAGGGATGGTTAGGGATGGTTAGGGATGGTTAGGGATGGTTAGGGATGGTTAGGGATGGTTAGAGATGGTTAGGGATGGTTAGGGATGGTTAGGGATGGTTAGGGATGGTTAGGGATGGTTAGGGATGGTTAGGGATGGTTAGGGATGGTTACATTCCCAACCGACCGCGTAGTAGGAGAGTCCGCAACCCATGCCCAAACCCGCGTGAATGCTGGAAACCCAGCAGCCCCCGAACCCCCTGATCCCTGGTCACTGGAAGAGCTCCGTGTGGCCATCGCCTCCCTCAAAAGGAATAGCGCCCCAGGCCCCGATGGAGTCGAAGCAGCTACCTTGCAGCGCGGTTGCCCAGCCATTGAAGATCCCCTCCTCCAAGTAATGGCCGACTGCTTAGCATTGGGATATTTCCCGAAAGCATGGAAGAAAGCAGCCATAGCAGTTTTCCCCAAGCCCGGCCGACCGCCAACGGACCCATCCTCGTACCGTCTCATATCCCTTCTCTCAACTTTGGGGAAAACGCTGGAGAAGATGATACTGAGACGATCCACTGAGAGCGCAGCAACTCCGGCTCACGAGCGACAGTTTGGGGGAGTAAAGGAGAGGTCCACTGTCGACGCCATCATGGCCCTGCAGGAACTCGTGGTTAGGAGCCACGAAAAGCACGCCTTCCTGGTCCTGTTCGATATTCGAAAGGCCTTCGACAGAATGTGGTGGCCCGCAGTCATTGAAGCCCTCCAGGGCGCCCATCTCCCACCAGGCATGCTTCCGCTAATGCGGAGCTTCCTGGATGAAAGAGAGGCACATCTCCTGGATTATGGCCCAAGCTGCAGACGCAGGATCGAAATGGGATGCCCACAGGGGTCGGTCCTCGGACCATACCTGTGGACCCAGCTCTTCAATGGCATGCTAGCTGAACTGGTAAGACAAGATGTCCACGCATTTGCCTTTGTTGACGACCTGGCCGTAGTCCTGCTGGGCAGAACCAGAGCTGAGGTGGAAACAAGGGGCGCGAGAGCGGTGAACGTAGTGCAGGAGTGGTGCTCCAGGGTCAAACTGGAGCTGGCAACCGACAAGACGGTGCTCTGCCAACTGAAGGGTGACCTGTGCATGAGAAGCCCCCCAACCATAAGAATGGAAGGGAGAACAATAAAGCAAGAGGCCAACCCCAAGTACCTGGGCATCGTATTGGGGAAGGACTTTGACCCATCAGCCCATGTAGCTTATGCTAGTGACAAAGCACTCGTCAAGTTCTCCCGGGTTGGCGCGATGGCAAGAGCGACGTGGGGAGCCTCCTACCACTCAAAGAGAATCATGTACCATGCCCTCTTTGAGTCGGTGGCCCTGTACGCCTGCCCGGCATGGAGTTTTCGCGCGAAGTCCAGGCATTGGAGCGCGCTCCTCAAAGCGCAGAGAAGTGCCCTGCTTATAGTCACCCGATCATACCGGACGACCTCCACCGAAGCTTTGCAGGTATTGGCAGCCCAGATCCCGGCAGACATCCGTGCAAAATGCCGAGCTGCATTATGGAATTTGGATCATGACCAAACAGCCGGCATCCCAGACTGCACTACCGTAGAAGAGGTCGAAGAGTGGGCCTACTCTGAGTGGCAAAGGCGGTGGGATCAAACCCAGAAGGGCAGGCGCACATATGATTTGTGGCCAGATGTGCGTCTAAGAACGACTCAAAATCACGTCGACGTCGACCATTATTTTGCGCAATACGCCACTGGCCACGGCGATTTTGCCGCAAAACTCCACCAGTTCAGACTGAAGCCCTCCGACCAGTGCCGATGCGGAGCAATAGAGACTGTAGAGCACGTCTTTCTGGAGTGTGCTCTACACACAGAAGCAAGAAGCCAATGGACCCAAATTCAAGGACCAATAGGAAACGAGCATTCCATCTGGCAGCGTTCCGTAGCAAGCACAGCGTCCTTCCAGAGTACCAAGAGCTATGTACTCCAGGTCATGAAGACCAAAAGGTGGCCCCTCCCGCAAGAGGCGAGCAGCCCTCCTCCCCCCATTCCCGATGACGCAGCCTCCGCGAGGCCCATCCCGGGCACTGCCGTTGGCAGTGGCGAATAGCGTCAGGGGGAGTCGAGGAAACGACCACAGGCACAAAAGTAGAGAGTAGCAGTCCCTGGAAAAACCGAATGGTGAAGGAACAGGGAGAAAGAAAAGGCCTGATGGTTAGGGATGGTTAGGGATGGTTAGGGATGGTTAGGGATGGTTAGGGATGGTTAGGGATGGTTAGGGATGGTTAGGGATGGTTAGGGATGGTTAGGGATGGTTAGGGATGGTTAGGGATGGTTAGGGATGGTTAGGGATGGTTAGGGATGGTTAGGGATGGTTAGGGATGGTTAGGGATGGTTAGGGATGGTTAGGGATGGTTAGGGATGGTTAGGGATGGTTAGGGATGGTTAGGGATGGTTAGGGATGGTTAGGGATGGTTAGGGATGGTTAGGGATGGTTAGGGATGGTTAGGGATGGTTAGGGATGGTTAGGGATGGTTAGGGATGGTTAGGGATGGTTAGGGATGGTTAGGGATGGTTAGGGATGGTTAGGGATGGTTAGGGATGGTTAGGGATGGTTAGGGATGGTTAGGGATGGTTAGGGATGGTTAGGGATGGTTAGGGATGGTTAGGGATGGTTAGGGATGGTTAGGGATGGTTAGGGATGGTTAGGGATGGTTAGGGATGGTTAGGGATGGTTAGGGATGGTTAGGGATGGTTAGGGATGGTTAGGGATGGTTAGGGATGGTTAGGGATGGTTAGGGATGGTTAGGGATGGTTAGGGATGGTTAGGGATGGTTAGGGATGGTTAGGGATGGTTAGGGATGGTTAGGGATGGTTAGGGATGGTTAGGGATGGTTAGGGATGGTTAGGGATGGTTAGGGATGGTTAGGGATGGTTAGGGATGGTTAGGGATGGTTAGGGATGGTTAGGGATGGTTAGGGATGGTTAGGGATGGTTAGGGATGGTTAGGGATGGTTAGGGATGGTTAGGGATGGTTAGGGATGGTTAGGGATGGTTAGGGATGGTTAGGGATGGTTAGGGATGGTTAGGGATGGTTAGGGATGGTTAGGGATGGTTAGGGATGGTTAGGGATGGTTAGGGATGGTTAGGGATGGTTAGGGATGGTTAGGGATGGTTAGGGATGGTTAGGGATGGTTAGGGATGGTTAGGGATGGTTAGGGATGGTTAGGGATGGTTAGGGATGGTTAGGGATGGTTAGGGATGGTTAGGGATGGTTAGGGATGGTTAGGGATGGTTAGGGATGGTTAGGGATGGTTAGGGATGGTTAGGGATGGTTAGGGATGGTTAGGGATGGTTAGGGATGGTTAGGGATGGTTAGGGATGGTTAGGGATGGTTAGGGATGGTTAGGGATGGTTAGGGATGGTTAGGGATGGTTAGGGATGGTTAGGGATGGTTAGGGATGGTTAGGGATGGTTAGGGATGGTTAGGGATGGTTAGGGATGGTTAGGGATGGTTAGGGATGGTTAGGGATGGTTAGGGATGGTTAGGGATGGTTAGGGATGGTTAGGGATGGTTAGGGATGGTTAGGGATGGTTAGGGATGGTTAGGGATGGTTAGGGATGGTTAGGGATGGTTAGGGATGGTTAGGGATGGTTAGGGATGGTTAGGGATGGTTAGGGATGGTTAGGGATGGTTAGGGATGGTTAGGGATGGTTAGGGATGGTTAGGGATGGTTAGGGATGGTTAGGGATGGTTAGGGATGGTTAGGGATGGTTAGGGATGGTTAGGGATGGTTAGGGATGGTTAGGGATGGTTAGGGATGGTTAGGGATGGTTAGGGATGGTTAGGGATGGTTAGGGATGGTTAGGGATGGTTAGGGATGGTTAGGGATGGTTAGGGATGGTTAGGGATGGTTAGGGATGGTTAGGGATGGTTAGGGATGGTTAGGGATGGTTAGGGATGGTTAGGGATGGTTAGGGATGGTTAGGGATGGTTAGGGATGGTTAGGGATGGTTAGGGATGGTTAGGGATGGTTAGGGATGGTTAGGGATGGTTAGGGATGGTTAGGGATGGTTAGGGATGGTTAGGGATGGTTAGGGATGGTTAGGGATGGTTAGGGATGGTTAGGGATGGTTAGGGATGGTTAGGGATGGTTAGGGATGGTTAGGGATGGTTAGGGATGGTTAGGGATGGTTAGGGATGGTTAGGGATGGTTAGGGATGGTTAGGGATGGTTAGGGATGGTTAGGGATGGTTAGGGATGGTTAGGGATGGTTAGGGATGGTTAGGGATGGTTAGGGATGGTTAGGGATGGTTAGGGATGGTTAGGGATGGTTAGGGATGGTTAGGGATGGTTAGGGATGGTTAGGGATGGTTAGGGATGGTTAGGGATGGTTAGGGATGGTTAGGGATGGTTAGGGATGGTTAGGGATGGTTAGGGATGGTTAGGGATGGTTAGGGATGGTTAGGGATGGTTAGGGATGGTTAGGGATGGTTAGGGATGGTTAGGGATGGTTAGGGATGGTTAGGGATGGTTAGGGATGGTTAGGGATGGTTAGGGATGGTTAGGGATGGTTAGGGATGGTTAGGGATGGTTAGGGATGGTTAGGGATGGTTAGGGATGGTTAGGGATGGTTAGGGATGGTTAGGGATGGTTAGGGATGGTTAGGGATGGTTAGGGATGGTTAGGGATGGTTAGGGATGGTTAGGGAGGTTAGGGATGGTTAGGGATGGTTAGGGATGGTTAGGGATGGTTCGGGATGGTTAGGGATGGTTAGGGATGGTTAGGGATGGTTAGGGATGGTTAGGGATGGTTAGGATGGTAGGGATGGTTAGATGGTTAGGGATGGTTAGGGATGGTTAGGGATGGTTAGGGATGGTTAGGGATGGTTAGGGATGGTTAGGGATGGTTAGGGATGGTTAGGGATGGTTAGGGATGGTTA
>CAWUBA010000035.1:0-24177 GCA_963920205.1 Stenodema calcarata | reverse complement strand
GTCAGTAACAATGATGTTGAGGGATGTCGAGGGTCGGTCAAATGAAAATTGATTTATGTGCCAACGTTTCGAAGAATATATTTCTTCATCTTCAGGGCCTAAAAACAGTTTCATAATATTGATTACAGTTCTATTGTGAGAAAGTTGTTGTAGTTATTTAGTTATATTTAGTTACAGTAATAATTTAGTTGTAGGTAGTTTTTATAAACAATTTGGTTAAACGAATGACGTTAAAACAGATAGCTAAAGAGATAAATTGAAATGGTGTGTGGGCTGTACAATAATTTGTGACTTACAGTGGGAAGTTCTTTCCTCCAGGGCACCGGAGTTACAACTTAACAACTTAGCTTAAAGTTACCTATATATATATACGGATGAAAGTATATCCAAGAGTGGGGTAACAAAAGCCAGGACATCGTGGCGCCAAGAAACGTGTGAAAATTGAACAAACAAAGTCGTAAAAAGCAGGTACTTTAAAAAGGTCGGTGTTATTCCAACTAACTTCATAAAATGGTACACATGCGAAAAATAGAAAAACCTTGTTGAATTTTCTAGTGCGATATGTTTGTGACGTTTTAAAATGGTACCCGATGCCGTGCAATAGTGTTGTCGGATGGAACTGATGAAACTGGGGATTTGAGATTGATCCGTGGTTGCTACCTCTGCCATAAGTGTGTGTGGTTTTGTTGACCGTCAGTAACAATGATGTTGAGGGATGTCGAGGGTCGGTCAAATGAAAATTGATTTATGTGCCAACGTTTCGAAGAATATATTTCTTCATCTTCAGGGCCTAAAAACAGTTTCATAATATTGATTACAGTTCTATTGTGAGAAAGTTGTTGTAGTTATTTAGTTATATTTAGTTACAGTAATAATTTAGTTGTAGGTAGTTTTTATAAACAATTTGGTTAAACGAATGACGTTAAAACAGATAGCTAAAGAGATAAATTGAAATGGTGTGTGGGCTGTACAATAATTTGTGACTTACAGTGGGAAGTTCTTTCCTCCAGGGCACCGGAGTTACAACTTAACAACTTAGCTTAAAGTTACCTATATATATATACGGATGAAAGTATATCCAAGAGTGGGGTAACAAAAGCCAGGACATCGTGGCGCCAAGAAACGTGTGAAAATTGAACAAACAAAGTCGTAAAAAGCAGGTACTTTAAAAAGGTCGGTGTTATTCCAACTAACTTCATAAAATGGTACACATGCGAAAAATAGAAAAAACCTTGTTGAATTTTCTAGTGCGATATGTTTGTGACGTTTTAAAATGGTACCCGATGCCGTGCAATAGTGTTGTCGGATGGAACTGATGAAACTGGGGATTTGAGATTGATCCGTGGTTGCTACCTCTGCCATAAGTGTGTGTGGTTTTGTTGACCGTCAGTAACAATGATGTTGAGGGATGTCGAGGGTCGGTCAAATGAAAATTGATTTATGTGCCAACGTTTCGAAGAATATATTTCTTCATCTTCAGGGCCTAAAAACAGTTTCATAATATTGATTACAGTTCTATTGTGAGAAAGTTGTTGTAGTTATTTAGTTATATTTAGTTACAGTAATAATTTAGTTGTAGGTAGTTTTTATAAACAATTTGGTTAAACGAATGACGTTAAAACAGATAGCTAAAGAGATAAATTGAAATGGTGTGTGGGCTGTACAATAATTTGTGACTTACAGTGGGAAGTTCTTTCCTCCAGGGCACCGGAGTTACAACTTAACAACTTAGCTTAAAGTTACCTATATATATATACGGATGAAAGTATATCCAAGAGTGGGGTAACAAAAGCCAGGACATCGTGGCGCCAAGAAACGTGTGAAAATTGAACAAACAAAGTCGTAAAAAGCAGGTACTTTAAAAAGGTCGGTGTTATTCCAACTAACTTCATAAAATGGTACACATGCGAAAAATAGAAAAACCTTGTTGAATTTTCTAGTGCGATATGTTTGTGACGTTTTAAAATGGTACCCGATGCCGTGCAATAGTGTTGTCGGATGGAACTGATGAAACTGGGGATTTGAGATTGATCCGTGGTTGCTACCTCTGCCATAAGTGTGTGTGGTTTTGTTGACCGTCAGTAACAATGATGTTGAGGGATGTCGAGGGTCGGTCAAATGAAAATTGATTTATGTGCCAACGTTTCGAAGAATATATTTCTTCATCTTCAGGGCCTAAAAACAGTTTCATAATATTGATTACAGTTCTATTGTGAGAAAGTTGTTGTAGTTATTTAGTTATATTTAGTTACAGTAATAATTTAGTTGTAGGTAGTTTTTATAAACAATTTGGTTAAACGAATGACGTTAAAACAGATAGCTAAAGAGATAAATTGAAATGGTGTGTGGGCTGTACAATAATTTGTGACTTACAGTGGGAAGTTCTTTCCTCCAGGGCACCGGAGTTACAACTTAACAACTTAGCTTAAAGTTACCTATATATATATACGGATGAAAGTATATCCAAGAGTGGGGTAACAAAAGCCAGGACATCGTGGCGCCAAGAAACGTGTGAAAATTGAACAAACAAAGTCGTAAAAAGCAGGTACTTTAAAAAGGTCGGTGTTATTCCAACTAACTTCATAAAATGGTACACATGCGAAAAATAGAAAAACCTTGTTGAATTTTCTAGTGCGATATGTTTGTGACGTTTTAAAATGGTACCCGATGCCGTGCAATAGTGTTGTCGGATGGAACTGATGAAACTGGGGATTTGAGATTGATCCGTGGTTGCTACCTCTGCCATAAGTGTGTGTGGTTTTGTTGACCGTCAGTAACAATGATGTTGAGGGATGTCGAGGGTCGGTCAAATGAAAATTGATTTATGTGCCAACGTTTCGAAGAATATATTTCTTCATCTTCAGGGCCTAAAAACAGTTTCATAATATTGATTACAGTTCTATTGTGAGAAAGTTGTTGTAGTTATTTAGTTATATTTAGTTACAGTAATAATTTAGTTGTAGGTAGTTTTTATAAACAATTTGGTTAAACGAATGACGTTAAAACAGATAGCTAAAGAGATAAATTGAAATGGTGTGTGGGCTGTACAATAATTTGTGACTTACAGTGGGAAGTTCTTTCCTCCAGGGCACCGGAGTTACAACTTAACAACTTAGCTTAAAGTTACCTATATATATATACGGATGAAAGTATATCCAAGAGTGGGGTAACAAAAGCCAGACATCGTGGCGCCAAGAAACGTGTGAAAATTGAACAAACAAAGTCGTAAAAAGCAGGTACTTTAAAAAGGTCGGTGTTATTCCAACTAACTTCATAAAATGGTACACATGCGAAAAATAGAAAAACCTTGTTGAATTTTCTAGTGCGATATGTTTGTGACGTTTTAAAATGGTACCCGATGCCGTGCAATAGTGTTGTCGGATGGAACTGATGAAACTGGGGATTTGAGATTGATCCGTGGTTGCTACCTCTGCCATAAGTGTGTGTGGTTTTGTTGACCGTCAGTAACAATGATGTTGAGGGATGTCGAGGGTCGGTCAAATGAAAATTGATTTATGTGCCAACGTTTCGAAGAATATATTTCTTCATCTTCAGGGCCTAAAAACAGTTTCATAATATTGATTACAGTTCTATTGTGAGAAAGTTGTTGTAGTTATTTAGTTATATTTAGTTACAGTAATAATTTAGTTGTAGGTAGTTTTTATAAACAATTTGGTTAAACGAATGACGTTAAAACAGATAGCTAAAGAGATAAATTGAAATGGTGTGTGGGCTGTACAATAATTTGTGACTTACAGTGGGAAGTTCTTTCCTCCAGGGCACCGGAGTTACAACTTAACAACTTAGCTTAAAGTTACCTATATATATATACGGATGAAAGTATATCCAAGAGTGGGGTAACAAAAGCCAGGACATCGTGGCGCCAAGAAACGTGTGAAAATTGAACAAACAAAGTCGTAAAAAGCAGGTACTTTAAAAAGGTCGGTGTTATTCCAACTAACTTCATAAAATGGTACACATGCGAAAAATAGAAAAACCTTGTTGAATTTTCTAGTGCGATATGTTTGTGACGTTTTAAAATGGTACCCGATGCCGTGCAATAGTGTTGTCGGATGGAACTGATGAAACTGGGGATTTGAGATTGATCCGTGGTTGCTACCTCTGCCATAAGTGTGTGTGGTTTTGTTGACCGTCAGTAACAATGATGTTGAGGGATGTCGAGGGTCGGTCAAATGAAAATTGATTTATGTGCCAACGTTTCGAAGAATATATTTCTTCATCTTCAGGGCCTAAAAACAGTTTCATAATATTGATTACAGTTCTATTGTGAGAAAGTTGTTGTAGTTATTTAGTTATATTTAGTTACAGTAATAATTTAGTTGTAGGTAGTTTTTATAAACAATTTGGTTAAACGAATGACGTTAAAACAGATAGCTAAAGAGATAAATTGAAATGGTGTGTGGGCTGTACAATAATTTGTGACTTACAGTGGGAAGTTCTTTCCTCCAGGGCACCGGAGTTACAACTTAACAACTTAGCTTAAAGTTACCTATATATATATACGGATGAAAGTATATCCAAGAGTGGGGTAACAAAAGCCAGGACATCGTGGCGCCAAGAAACGTGTGAAAATTGAACAAACAAAGTCGTAAAAAGCAGGTACTTTAAAAAGGTCGGTGTTATTCCAACTAACTTCATAAAATGGTACACATGCGAAAAATAGAAAAACCTTGTTGAATTTTCTAGTGCGATATGTTTGTGACGTTTTAAAATGGTACCCGATGCCGTGCAATAGTGTTGTCGGATGGAACTGATGAAACTGGGGATTTGAGATTGATCCGTGGTTGCTACCTCTGCCATAAGTGTGTGTGGTTTTGTTGACCGTCAGTAACAATGATGTTGAGGGATGTCGAGGGTCGGTCAAATGAAAATTGATTTATGTGCCAACGTTTCGAAGAATATATTTCTTCATCTTCAGGGCCTAAAAACAGTTTCATAATATTGATTACAGTTCTATTGTGAGAAAGTTGTTGTAGTTATTTAGTTATATTTAGTTACAGTAATAATTTAGTTGTAGGTAGTTTTTATAAACAATTTGGTTAAACGAATGACGTTAAAACAGATAGCTAAAGAGATAAATTGAAATGGTGTGTGGGCTGTACAATAATTTGTGACTTACAGTGGGAAGTTCTTTCCTCCAGGGCACCGGAGTTACAACTTAACAACTTAGCTTAAAGTTACCTATATATATATACGGATGAAAGTATATCCAAGAGTGGGGTAACAAAAGCCAGGACATCGTGGCGCCAAGAAACGTGTGAAAATTGAACAAACAAAGTCGTAAAAAGCAGGTACTTTAAAAAGGTCGGTGTTATTCCAACTAACTTCATAAAATGGTACACATGCGAAAAATAGAAAAACCTTGTTGAATTTTCTAGTGCGATATGTTTGTGACGTTTTAAAATGGTACCCGATGCCGTGCAATAGTGTTGTCGGATGGAACTGATGAAACTGGGGATTTGAGATTGATCCGTGGTTGCTACCTCTGCCATAAGTGTGTGTGGTTTTGTTGACCGTCAGTAACAATGATGTTGAGGGATGTCGAGGGTCGGTCAAATGAAAATTGATTTATGTGCCAACGTTTCGAAGAATATATTTCTTCATCTTCAGGGCCTAAAAACAGTTTCATAATATTGATTACAGTTCTATTGTGAGAAAGTTGTTGTAGTTATTTAGTTATATTTAGTTACAGTAATAATTTAGTTGTAGGTAGTTTTTATAAACAATTTGGTTAAACGAATGACGTTAAAACAGATAGCTAAAGAGATAAATTGAAATGGTGTGTGGGCTGTACAATAATTTGTGACTTACAGTGGGAAGTTCTTTCCTCCAGGGCACCGGAGTTACAACTTAACAACTTAGCTTAAAGTTACCTATATATATATACGGATGAAAGTATATCCAAGAGTGGGGTAACAAAAGCCAGGACATCGTGGCGCCAAGAAACGTGTGAAAATTGAACAAACAAAGTCGTAAAAAGCAGGTACTTTAAAAAGGTCGGTGTTATTCCAACTAACTTCATAAAATGGTACACATGCGAAAAATAGAAAAACCTTGTTGAATTTTCTAGTGCGATATGTTTGTGACGTTTTAAAATGGTACCCGATGCCGTGCAATAGTGTTGTCGGATGGAACTGATGAAACTGGGGATTTGAGATTGATCCGTGGTTGCTACCTCTGCCATAAGTGTGTGTGGTTTTGTTG
This sequence comes from Stenodema calcarata, assembly GCA_963920205.1. Taxonomy (NCBI): domain Eukaryota; kingdom Metazoa; phylum Arthropoda; class Insecta; order Hemiptera; family Miridae; genus Stenodema; species Stenodema calcarata. The sequence continues at coordinate 17,952 of CAWUBA010000035.1, read as the reverse complement.
ACCGTCAGTAACAATGATGTTGAGGGATGTCGAGGGTCGGTCAAATGAAAATTGATTTATGTGCCAACGTTTCGAAGAATATATTTCTTCATCTTCAGGGCCTAAAAACAGTTTCATAATATTGATTACAGTTCTATTGTGAGAAAGTTGTTGTAGTTATTTAGTTATATTTAGTTACAGTAATAATTTAGTTGTAGGTAGTTTTTATAAACAATTTGGTTAAACGAATGACGTTAAAACAGATAGCTAAAGAGATAAATTGAAATGGTGTGTGGGCTGTACAATAATTTGTGACTTACAGTGGGAAGTTCTTTCCTCCAGGGCACCGGAGTTACAACTTAACAACTTAGCTTAAAGTTACCTATATATATATACGGATGAAAGTATATCCAAGAGTGGGGTAACAAAAGCCAGGACATCGTGGCGCCAAGAAACGTGTGAAAATTGAACAAACAAAGTCGTAAAAAGCAGGTACTTTAAAAAGGTCGGTGTTATTCCAACTAACTTCATAAAATGGTACACATGCGAAAAATAGAAAAACCTTGTTGAATTTTCTAGTGCGATATGTTTGTGACGTTTTAAAATGGTACCCGATGCCGTGCAATAGTGTTGTCGGATGGAACTGATGAAACTGGGGATTTGAGATTGATCCGTGGTTGCTACCTCTGCCATAAGTGTGTGTGGTTTTGTTGACCGTCAGTAACAATGATGTTGAGGGATGTCGAGGGTCGGTCAAATGAAAATTGATTTATGTGCCAACGTTTCGAAGAATATATTTCTTCATCTTCAGGGCCTAAAAACAGTTTCATAATATTGATTACAGTTCTATTGTGAGAAAGTTGTTGTAGTTATTTAGTTATATTTAGTTACAGTAATAATTTAGTTGTAGGTAGTTTTTATAAACAATTTGGTTAAACGAATGACGTTAAAACAGATAGCTAAAGAGATAAATTGAAATGGTGTGTGGGCTGTACAATAATTTGTGACTTACAGTGGGAAGTTCTTTCCTCCAGGGCACCGGAGTTACAACTTAACAACTTAGCTTAAAGTTACCTATATATATATACGGATGAAAGTATATCCAAGAGTGGGGTAACAAAAGCCAGGACATCGTGGCGCCAAGAAACGTGTGAAAATTGAACAAACAAAGTCGTAAAAAGCAGGTACTTTAAAAAGGTCGGTGTTATTCCAACTAACTTCATAAAATGGTACACATGCGAAAAATAGAAAAACCTTGTTGAATTTTCTAGTGCGATATGTTTGTGACGTTTTAAAATGGTACCCGATGCCGTGCAATAGTGTTGTCGGATGGAACTGATGAAACTGGGGATTTGAGATTGATCCGTGGTTGCTACCTCTGCCATAAGTGTGTGTGGTTTTGTTGACCGTCAGTAACAATGATGTTGAGGGATGTCGAGGGTCGGTCAAATGAAAATTGATTTATGTGCCAACGTTTCGAAGAATATATTTCTTCATCTTCAGGGCCTAAAAACAGTTTCATAATATTGATTACAGTTCTATTGTGAGAAAGTTGTTGTAGTTATTTAGTTATATTTAGTTACAGTAATAATTTAGTTGTAGGTAGTTTTTATAAACAATTTGGTTAAACGAATGACGTTAAAACAGATAGCTAAAGAGATAAATTGAAATGGTGTGTGGGCTGTACAATAATTTGTGACTTACAGTGGGAAGTTCTTTCCTCCAGGGCACCGGAGTTACAACTTAACAACTTAGCTTAAAGTTACCTATATATATATACGGATGAAAGTATATCCAAGAGTGGGGTAACAAAAGCCAGGACATCGTGGCGCCAAGAAACGTGTGAAAATTGAACAAACAAAGTCGTAAAAAGCAGGTACTTTAAAAAGGTCGGTGTTATTCCAACTAACTTCATAAAATGGTACACATGCGAAAAATAGAAAAACCTTGTTGAATTTTCTAGTGCGATATGTTTGTGACGTTTTAAAATGGTACCCGATGCCGTGCAATAGTGTTGTCGGATGGAACTGATGAAACTGGGGATTTGAGATTGATCCGTGGTTGCTACCTCTGCCATAAGTGTGTGTGGTTTTGTTGACCGTCAGTAACAATGATGTTGAGGGATGTCGAGGGTCGGTCAAATGAAAATTGATTTATGTGCCAACGTTTCGAAGAATATATTTCTTCATCTTCAGGGCCTAAAAACAGTTTCATAATATTGATTACAGTTCTATTGTGAGAAAGTTGTTGTAGTTATTTAGTTATATTTAGTTACAGTAATAATTTAGTTGTAGGTAGTTTTTATAAACAATTTGGTTAAACGAATGACGTTAAAACAGATAGCTAAAGAGATAAATTGAAATGGTGTGTGGGCTGTACAATAATTTGTGACTTACAGTGGGAAGTTCTTTCCTCCAGGGCACCGGAGTTACAACTTAACAACTTAGCTTAAAGTTACCTATATATATATACGGATGAAAGTATATCCAAGAGTGGGGTAACAAAAGCCAGGACATCGTGGCGCCAAGAAACGTGTGAAAATTGAACAAACAAAGTCGTAAAAAGCAGGTACTTTAAAAAGGTCGGTGTTATTCCAACTAACTTCATAAAATGGTACACATGCGAAAAATAGAAAAACCTTGTTGAATTTTCTAGTGCGATATGTTTGTGACGTTTTAAAATGGTACCCGATGCCGTGCAATAGTGTTGTCGGATGGAACTGATGAAACTGGGGATTTGAGATTGATCCGTGGTTGCTACCTCTGCCATAAGTGTGTGTGGTTTTGTTGACCGTCAGTAACAATGATGTTGAGGGATGTCGAGGGTCGGTCAAATGAAAATTGATTTATGTGCCAACGTTTCGAAGAATATATTTCTTCATCTTCAGGGCCTAAAAACAGTTTCATAATATTGATTACAGTTCTATTGTGAGAAAGTTGTTGTAGTTATTTAGTTATATTTAGTTACAGTAATAATTTAGTTGTAGGTAGTTTTTATAAACAATTTGGTTAAACGAATGACGTTAAAACAGATAGCTAAAGAGATAAATTGAAATGGTGTGTGGGCTGTACAATAATTTGTGACTTACAGTGGGAAGTTCTTTCCTCCAGGGCACCGGAGTTACAACTTAACAACTTAGCTTAAAGTTACCTATATATATATACGGATGAAAGTATATCCAAGAGTGGGGTAACAAAAGCCAGGACATCGTGGCGCCAAGAAACGTGTGAAAATTGAACAAACAAAGTCGTAAAAAGCAGGTACTTTAAAAAGGTCGGTGTTATTCCAACTAACTTCATAAAATGGTACACATGCGAAAAATAGAAAAACCTTGTTGAATTTTCTAGTGCGATATGTTTGTGACGTTTTAAAATGGTACCCGATGCCGTGCAATAGTGTTGTCGGATGGAACTGATGAAACTGGGGATTTGAGATTGATCCGTGGTTGCTACCTCTGCCATAAGTGTGTGTGGTTTTGTTGACCGTCAGTAACAATGATGTTGAGGGATGTCGAGGGTCGGTCAAATGAAAATTGATTTATGTGCCAACGTTTCGAAGAATATATTTCTTCATCTTCAGGGCCTAAAAACAGTTTCATAATATTGATTACAGTTCTATTGTGAGAAAGTTGTTGTAGTTATTTAGTTATATTTAGTTACAGTAATAATTTAGTTGTAGGTAGTTTTTATAAACAATTTGGTTAAACGAATGACGTTAAAACAGATAGCTAAAGAGATAAATTGAAATGGTGTGTGGGCTGTACAATAATTTGTGACTTACAGTGGGAAGTTCTTTCCTCCAGGGCACCGGAGTTACAACTTAACAACTTAGCTTAAAGTTACCTATATATATATACGGATGAAAGTATATCCAAGAGTGGGGTAACAAAAGCCAGGACATCGTGGCGCCAAGAAACGTGTGAAAATTGAACAAACAAAGTCGTAAAAAGCAGGTACTTTAAAAAGGTCGGTGTTATTCCAACTAACTTCATAAAATGGTACACATGCGAAAAATAGAAAAACCTTGTTGAATTTTCTAGTGCGATATGTTTGTGACGTTTTAAAATGGTACCCGATGCCGTGCAATAGTGTTGTCGGATGGAACTGATGAAACTGGGGATTTGAGATTGATCCGTGGTTGCTACCTCTGCCATAAGTGTGTGTGGTTTTGTTGACCGTCAGTAACAATGATGTTGAGGGATGTCGAGGGTCGGTCAAATGAAAATTGATTTATGTGCCAACGTTTCGAAGAATATATTTCTTCATCTTCAGGGCCTAAAAACAGTTTCATAATATTGATTACAGTTCTATTGTGAGAAAGTTGTTGTAGTTATTTAGTTATATTTAGTTACAGTAATAATTTAGTTGTAGGTAGTTTTTATAAACAATTTGGTTAAACGAATGACGTTAAAACAGATAGCTAAAGAGATAAATTGAAATGGTGTGTGGGCTGTACAATAATTTGTGACTTACAGTGGGAAGTTCTTTCCTCCAGGGCACCGGAGTTACAACTTAACAACTTAGCTTAAAGTTACCTATATATATATACGGATGAAAGTATATCCAAGAGTGGGGTAACAAAAGCCAGGACATCGTGGCGCCAAGAAACGTGTGAAAATTGAACAAACAAAGTCGTAAAAAGCAGGTACTTTAAAAAGGTCGGTGTTATTCCAACTAACTTCATAAAATGGTACACATGCGAAAAATAGAAAAACCTTGTTGAATTTTCTAGTGCGATATGTTTGTGACGTTTTAAAATGGTACCCGATGCCGTGCAATAGTGTTGTCGGATGGAACTGATGAAACTGGGGATTTGAGATTGATCCGTGGTTGCTACCTCTGCCATAAGTGTGTGTGGTTTTGTTGACCGTCAGTAACAATGATGTTGAGGGATGTCGAGGGTCGGTCAAATGAAAATTGATTTATGTGCCAACGTTTCGAAGAATATATTTCTTCATCTTCAGGGCCTAAAAACAGTTTCATAATATTGATTACAGTTCTATTGTGAGAAAGTTGTTGTAGTTATTTAGTTATATTTAGTTACAGTAATAATTTAGTTGTAGGTAGTTTTTATAAACAATTTGGTTAAACGAATGACGTTAAAACAGATAGCTAAAGAGATAAATTGAAATGGTGTGTGGGCTGTACAATAATTTGTGACTTACAGTGGGAAGTTCTTTCCTCCAGGGCACCGGAGTTACAACTTAACAACTTAGCTTAAAGTTACCTATATATATATACGGATGAAAGTATATCCAAGAGTGGGGTAACAAAAGCCAGGACATCGTGGCGCCAAGAAACGTGTGAAAATTGAACAAACAAAGTCGTAAAAAGCAGGTACTTTAAAAAGGTCGGTGTTATTCCAACTAACTTCATAAAATGGTACACATGCGAAAAATAGAAAAACCTTGTTGAATTTTCTAGTGCGATATGTTTGTGACGTTTTAAAATGGTACCCGATGCCGTGCAATAGTGTTGTCGGATGGAACTGATGAAACTGGGGATTTGAGATTGATCCGTGGTTGCTACCTCTGCCATAAGTGTGTGTGGTTTTGTTGACCGTCAGTAACAATGATGTTGAGGGATGTCGAGGGTCGGTCAAATGAAAATTGATTTATGTGCCAACGTTTCGAAGAATATATTTCTTCATCTTCAGGGCCTAAAAACAGTTTCATAATATTGATTACAGTTCTATTGTGAGAAAGTTGTTGTAGTTATTTAGTTATATTTAGTTACAGTAATAATTTAGTTGTAGGTAGTTTTTATAAACAATTTGGTTAAACGAATGACGTTAAAACAGATAGCTAAAGAGATAAATTGAAATGGTGTGTGGGCTGTACAATAATTTGTGACTTACAGTGGGAAGTTCTTTCCTCCAGGGCACCGGAGTTACAACTTAACAACTTAGCTTAAAGTTACCTATATATATATACGGATGAAAGTATATCCAAGAGTGGGGTAACAAAAGCCAGGACATCGTGGCGCCAAGAAACGTGTGAAAATTGAACAAACAAAGTCGTAAAAAGCAGGTACTTTAAAAAGGTCGGTGTTATTCCAACTAACTTCATAAAATGGTACACATGCGAAAAATAGAAAAACCTTGTTGAATTTTCTAGTGCGATATGTTTGTGACGTTTTAAAATGGTACCCGATGCCGTGCAATAGTGTTGTCGGATGGAACTGATGAAACTGGGGATTTGAGATTGATCCGTGGTTGCTACCTCTGCCATAAGTGTGTGTGGTTTTGTTGACCGTCAGTAACAATGATGTTGAGGGATGTCGAGGGTCGGTCAAATGAAAATTGATTTATGTGCCAACGTTTCGAAGAATATATTTCTTCATCTTCAGGGCCTAAAAACAGTTTCATAATATTGATTACAGTTCTATTGTGAGAAAGTTGTTGTAGTTATTTAGTTATATTTAGTTACAGTAATAATTTAGTTGTAGGTAGTTTTTATAAACAATTTGGTTAAACGAATGACGTTAAAACAGATAGCTAAAGAGATAAATTGAAATGGTGTGTGGGCTGTACAATAATTTGTGACTTACAGTGGGAAGTTCTTTCCTCCAGGGCACCGGAGTTACAACTTAACAACTTAGCTTAAAGTTACCTATATATATATACGGATGAAAGTATATCCAAGAGTGGGGTAACAAAAGCCAGGACATCGTGGCGCCAAGAAACGTGTGAAAATTGAACAAACAAAGTCGTAAAAAGCAGGTACTTTAAAAAGGTCGGTGTTATTCCAACTAACTTCATAAAATGGTACACATGCGAAAAATAGAAAAACCTTGTTGAATTTTCTAGTGCGATATGTTTGTGACGTTTTAAAATGGTACCCGATGCCGTGCAATAGTGTTGTCGGATGGAACTGATGAAACTGGGGATTTGAGATTGATCCGTGGTTGCTACCTCTGCCATAAGTGTGTGTGGTTTTGTTGACCGTCAGTAACAATGATGTTGAGGGATGTCGAGGGTCGGTCAAATGAAAATTGATTTATGTGCCAACGTTTCGAAGAATATATTTCTTCATCTTCAGGGCCTAAAAACAGTTTCATAATATTGATTACAGTTCTATTGTGAGAAAGTTGTTGTAGTTATTTAGTTATATTTAGTTACAGTAATAATTTAGTTGTAGGTAGTTTTTATAAACAATTTGGTTAAACGAATGACGTTAAAACAGATAGCTACAGAGATAAATTGAAATGGTGTGTGGGCTGTACAATAATTTGTGACTTACAGTGGGAAGTTCTTTCCTCCAGGGCACCGGAGTTACAACTTAACAACTTAGCTTAAAGTTACCTATATATATATACGGATGAAAGTATATCCAAGAGTGGGGTAACAAAAGCCAGGACATCGTGGCGCCAAGAAACGTGTGAAAATTGAACAAACAAAGTCGTAAAAAGCAGGTACTTTAAAAAGGTCGGTGTTATTCCAACTAACTTCATAAAATGGTACACATGCGAAAAATAGAAAAACCTTGTTGAATTTTCTAGTGCGATATGTTTGTGACGTTTTAAAATGGTACCCGATGCCGTGCAATAGTGTTGTCGGATGGAACTGATGAAACTGGGGATTTGAGATTGATCCGTGGTTGCTACCTCTGCCATAAGTGTGTGTGGTTTTGTTGACCGTCAGTAACAATGATGTTGAGGGATGTCGAGGGTCGGTCAAATGAAAATTGATTTATGTGCCAACGTTTCGAAGAATATATTTCTTCATCTTCAGGGCCTAAAAACAGTTTCATAATATTGATTACAGTTCTATTGTGAGAAAGTTGTTGTAGTTATTTAGTTATATTTAGTTACAGTAATAATTTAGTTGTAGGTAGTTTTTATAAACAATTTGGTTAAACGAATGACGTTAAAACAGATAGCTAAAGAGATAAATTGAAATGGTGTGTGGGCTGTACAATAATTTGTGACTTACAGTGGGAAGTTCTTTCCTCCAGGGCACCGGAGTTACAACTTAACAACTTAGCTTAAAGTTACCTATATATATATACGGATGAAAGTATATCCAAGAGTGGGGTAACAAAAGCCAGGACATCGTGGCGCCAAGAAACGTGTGAAAATTGAACAAACAAAGTCGTAAAAAGCAGGTACTTTAAAAAGGTCGGTGTTATTCCAACTAACTTCATAAAATGGTACACATGCGAAAAATAGAAAAACCTTGTTGAATTTTCTAGTGCGATATGTTTGTGACGTTTTAAAATGGTACCCGATGCCGTGCAATAGTGTTGTCGGATGGAACTGATGAAACTGGGGATTTGAGATTGATCCGTGGTTGCTACCTCTGCCATAAGTGTGTGTGGTTTTGTTGACCGTCAGTAACAATGATGTTGAGGGATGTCGAGGGTCGGTCAAATGAAAATTGATTTATGTGCCAACGTTTCGAAGAATATATTTCTTCATCTTCAGGGCCTAAAAACAGTTTCATAATATTGATTACAGTTCTATTGTGAGAAAGTTGTTGTAGTTATTTAGTTATATTTAGTTACAGTAATAATTTAGTTGTAGGTAGTTTTTATAAACAATTTGGTTAAACGAATGACGTTAAAACAGATAGCTAAAGAGATAAATTGAAATGGTGTGTGGGCTGTACAATAATTTGTGACTTACAGTGGGAAGTTCTTTCCTCCAGGGCACCGGAGTTACAACTTAACAACTTAGCTTAAAGTTACCTATATATATATACGGATGAAAGTATATCCAAGAGTGGGGTAACAAAAGCCAGGACATCGTGGCGCCAAGAAACGTGTGAAAATTGAACAAACAAAGTCGTAAAAAGCAGGTACTTTAAAAAGGTCGGTGTTATTCCAACTAACTTCATAAAATGGTACACATGCGAAAAATAGAAAAACCTTGTTGAATTTTCTAGTGCGATATGTTTGTGACGTTTTAAAATGGTACCCGATGCCGTGCAATAGTGTTGTCGGATGGAACTGATGAAACTGGGGATTTGAGATTGATCCGTGGTTGCTACCTCTGCCATAAGTGTGTGTGGTTTTGTTGACCGTCAGTAACAATGATGTTGAGGGATGTCGAGGGTCGGTCAAATGAAAATTGATTTATGTGCCAACGTTTCGAAGAATATATTTCTTCATCTTCAGGGCCTAAAAACAGTTTCATAATATTGATTACAGTTCTATTGTGAGAAAGTTGTTGTAGTTATTTAGTTATATTTAGTTACAGTAATAATTTAGTTGTAGGTAGTTTTTATAAACAATTTGGTTAAACGAATGACGTTAAAACAGATAGCTAAAGAGATAAATTGAAATGGTGTGTGGGCTGTACAATAATTTGTGACTTACAGTGGGAAGTTCTTTCCTCCAGGGCACCGGAGTTACAACTTAACAACTTAGCTTAAAGTTACCTATATATATATACGGATGAAAGTATATCCAAGAGTGGGGTAACAAAAGCCAGGACATCGTGGCGCCAAGAAACGTGTGAAAATTGAACAAACAAAGTCGTAAAAAGCAGGTACTTTAAAAAGGTCGGTGTTATTCCAACTAACTTCATAAAATGGTACACATGCGAAAAATAGAAAAACCTTGTTGAATTTTCTAGTGCGATATGTTTGTGACGTTTTAAAATGGTACCCGATGCCGTGCAATAGTGTTGTCGGATGGAACTGATGAAACTGGGGATTTGAGATTGATCCGTGGTTGCTACCTCTGCCATAAGTGTGTGTGGTTTTGTTGACCGTCAGTAACAATGATGTTGAGGGATGTCGAGGGTCGGTCAAATGAAAATTGATTTATGTGCCAACGTTTCGAAGAATATATTTCTTCATCTTCAGGGCCTAAAAACAGTTTCATAATATTGATTACAGTTCTATTGTGAGAAAGTTGTTGTAGTTATTTAGTTATATTTAGTTACAGTAATAATTTAGTTGTAGGTAGTTTTTATAAACAATTTGGTTAAACGAATGACGTTAAAACAGATAGCTAAAGAGATAAATTGAAATGGTGTGTGGGCTGTACAATAATTTGTGACTTACAGTGGGAAGTTCTTTCCTCCAGGGCACCGGAGTTACAACTTAACAACTTAGCTTAAAGTTACCTATATATATATACGGATGAAAGTATATCCAAGAGTGGGGTAACAAAAGCCAGGACATCGTGGCGCCAAGAAACGTGTGAAAATTGAACAAACAAAGTCGTAAAAAGCAGGTACTTTAAAAAGGTCGGTGTTATTCCAACTAACTTCATAAAATGGTACACATGCGAAAAATAGAAAAACCTTGTTGAATTTTCTAGTGCGATATGTTTGTGACGTTTTAAAATGGTACCCGATGCCGTGCAATAGTGTTGTCGGATGGAACTGATGAAACTGGGGATTTGAGATTGATCCGTGGTTGCTACCTCTGCCATAAGTGTGTGTGGTTTTGTTGACCGTCAGTAACAATGATGTTGAGGGATGTCGAGGGTCGGTCAAATGAAAATTGATTTATGTGCCAACGTTTCGAAGAATATATTTCTTCATCTTCAGGGCCTAAAAACAGTTTCATAATATTGATTACAGTTCTATTGTGAGAAAGTTGTTGTAGTTATTTAGTTATATTTAGTTACAGTAATAATTTAGTTGTAGGTAGTTTTTATAAACAATTTGGTTAAACGAATGACGTTAAAACAGATAGCTAAAGAGATAAATTGAAATGGTGTGTGGGCTGTACAATAATTTGTGACTTACAGTGGGAAGTTCTTTCCTCCAGGGCACCGGAGTTACAACTTAACAACTTAGCTTAAAGTTACCTATATATATATACGGATGAAAGTATATCCAAGAGTGGGGTAACAAAAGCCAGGACATCGTGGCGCCAAGAAACGTGTGAAAATTGAACAAACAAAGTCGTAAAAAGCAGGTACTTTAAAAAGGTCGGTGTTATTCCAACTAACTTCATAAAATGGTACACATGCGAAAAATAGAAAAACCTTGTTGAATTTTCTAGTGCGATATGTTTGTGACGTTTTAAAATGGTACCCGATGCCGTGCAATAGTGTTGTCGGATGGAACTGATGAAACTGGGGATTTGAGATTGATCCGTGGTTGCTACCTCTGCCATAAGTGTGTGTGGTTTTGTTGACCGTCAGTAACAATGATGTTGAGGGATGTCGAGGGTCGGTCAAATGAAAATTGATTTATGTGCCAACGTTTCGAAGAATATATTTCTTCATCTTCAGGGCCTAAAAACAGTTTCATAATATTGATTACAGTTCTATTGTGAGAAAGTTGTTGTAGTTATTTAGTTATATTTAGTTACAGTAATAATTTAGTTGTAGGTAGTTTTTATAAACAATTTGGTTAAACGAATGACGTTAAAACAGATAGCTAAAGAGATAAATTGAAATGGTGTGTGGGCTGTACAATAATTTGTGACTTACAGTGGGAAGTTCTTTCCTCCAGGGCACCGGAGTTACAACTTAACAACTTAGCTTAAAGTTACCTATATATATATACGGATGAAAGTATATCCAAGAGTGGGGTAACAAAAGCCAGGACATCGTGGCGCCAAGAAACGTGTGAAAATTGAACAAACAAAGTCGTAAAAAGCAGGTACTTTAAAAAGGTCGGTGTTATTCCAACTAACTTCATAAAATGGTACACATGCGAAAAATAGAAAAACCTTGTTGAATTTTCTAGTGCGATATGTTTGTGACGTTTTAAAATGGTACCCGATGCCGTGCAATAGTGTTGTCGGATGGAACTGATGAAACTGGGGATTTGAGATTGATCCGTGGTTGCTACCTCTGCCATAAGTGTGTGTGGTTTTGTTGACCGTCAGTAACAATGATGTTGAGGGATGTCGAGGGTCGGTCAAATGAAAATTGATTTATGTGCCAACGTTTCGAAGAATATATTTCTTCATCTTCAGGGCCTAAAAACAGTTTCATAATATTGATTACAGTTCTATTGTGAGAAAGTTGTTGTAGTTATTTAGTTATATTTAGTTACAGTAATAATTTAGTTGTAGGTAGTTTTTATAAACAATTTGGTTAAACGAATGACGTTAAAACAGATAGCTAAAGAGATAAATTGAAATGGTGTGTGGGCTGTACAATAATTTGTGACTTACAGTGGGAAGTTCTTTCCTCCAGGGCACCGGAGTTACAACTTAACAACTTAGCTTAAAGTTACCTATATATATATACGGATGAAAGTATATCCAAGAGTGGGGTAACAAAAGCCAGGACATCGTGGCGCCAAGAAACGTGTGAAAATTGAACAAACAAAGTCGTAAAAAGCAGGTACTTTAAAAAGGTCGGTGTTATTCCAACTAACTTCATAAAATGGTACACATGCGAAAAATAGAAAAACCTTGTTGAATTTTCTAGTGCGATATGTTTGTGACGTTTTAAAATGGTACCCGATGCCGTGCAATAGTGTTGTCGGATGGAACTGATGAAACTGGGGATTTGAGATTGATCCGTGGTTGCTACCTCTGCCATAAGTGTGTGTGGTTTTGTTGACCGTCAGTAACAATGATGTTGAGGGATGTCGAGGGTCGGTCAAATGAAAATTGATTTATGTGCCAACGTTTCGAAGAATATATTTCTTCATCTTCAGGGCCTAAAAACAGTTTCATAATATTGATTACAGTTCTATTGTGAGAAAGTTGTTGTAGTTATTTAGTTATATTTAGTTACAGTAATAATTTAGTTGTAGGTAGTTTTTATAAACAATTTGGTTAAACGAATGACGTTAAAACAGATAGCTAAAGAGATAAATTGAAATGGTGTGTGGGCTGTACAATAATTTGTGACTTACAGTGGGAAGTTCTTTCCTCCAGGGCACCGGAGTTACAACTTAACAACTTAGCTTAAAGTTACCTATATATATATACGGATGAAAGTATATCCAAGAGTGGGGTAACAAAAGCCAGGACATCGTGGCGCCAAGAAACGTGTGAAAATTGAACAAACAAAGTCGTAAAAAGCAGGTACTTTAAAAAGGTCGGTGTTATTCCAACTAACTTCATAAAATGGTACACATGCGAAAAATAGAAAAACCTTGTTGAATTTTCTAGTGCGATATGTTTGTGACGTTTTAAAATGGTACCCGATGCCGTGCAATAGTGTTGTCGGATGGAACTGATGAAACTGGGGATTTGAGATTGATCCGTGGTTGCTACCTCTGCCATAAGTGTGTGTGGTTTTGTTGACCGTCAGTAACAATGATGTTGAGGGATGTCGAGGGTCGGTCAAATGAAAATTGATTTATGTGCCAACGTTTCGAAGAATATATTTCTTCATCTTCAGGGCCTAAAAACAGTTTCATAATATTGATTACAGTTCTATTGTGAGAAAGTTGTTGTAGTTATTTAGTTATATTTAGTTACAGTAATAATTTAGTTGTAGGTAGTTTTTATAAACAATTTGGTTAAACGAATGACGTTAAAACAGATAGCTAAAGAGATAAATTGAAATGGTGTGTGGGCTGTACAATAATTTGTGACTTACAGTGGGAAGTTCTTTCCTCCAGGGCACCGGAGTTACAACTTAACAACTTAGCTTAAAGTTACCTATATATATATACGGATGAAAGTATATCCAAGAGTGGGGTAACAAAAGCCAGGACATCGTGGCGCCAAGAAACGTGTGAAAATTGAACAAACAAAGTCGTAAAAAGCAGGTACTTTAAAAAGGTCGGTGTTATTCCAACTAACTTCATAAAATGGTACACATGCGAAAAATAGAAAAACCTTGTTGAATTTTCTAGTGCGATATGTTTGTGACGTTTTAAAATGGTACCCGATGCCGTGCAATAGTGTTGTCGGATGGAACTGATGAAACTGGGGATTTGAGATTGATCCGTGGTTGCTACCTCTGCCATAAGTGTGTGTGGTTTTGTTGACCGTCAGTAACAATGATGTTGAGGGATGTCGAGGGTCGGTCAAATGAAAATTGATTTATGTGCCAACGTTTCGAAGAATATATTTCTTCATCTTCAGGGCCTAAAAACAGTTTCATAATATTGATTACAGTTCTATTGTGAGAAAGTTGTTGTAGTTATTTAGTTATATTTAGTTACAGTAATAATTTAGTTGTAGGTAGTTTTTATAAACAATTTGGTTAAACGAATGACGTTAAAACAGATAGCTAAAGAGATAAATTGAAATGGTGTGTGGGCTGTACAATAATTTGTGACTTACAGTGGGAAGTTCTTTCCTCCAGGGCACCGGAGTTACAACTTAACAACTTAGCTTAAAGTTACCTATATATATATACGGATGAAAGTATATCCAAGAGTGGGGTAACAAAAGCCAGGACATCGTGGCGCCAAGAAACGTGTGAAAATTGAACAAACAAAGTCGTAAAAAGCAGGTACTTTAAAAAGGTCGGTGTTATTCCAACTAACTTCATAAAATGGTACACATGCGAAAAATAGAAAAACCTTGTTGAATTTTCTAGTGCGATATGTTTGTGACGTTTTAAAATGGTACCCGATGCCGTGCAATAGTGTTGTCGGATGGAACTGATGAAACTGGGGATTTGAGATTGATCCGTGGTTGCTACCTCTGCCATAAGTGTGTGTGGTTTTGTTGACCGTCAGTAACAATGATGTTGAGGGATGTCGAGGGTCGGTCAAATGAAAATTGATTTATGTGCCAACGTTTCGAAGAATATATTTCTTCATCTTCAGGGCCTAAAAACAGTTTCATAATATTGATTACAGTTCTATTGTGAGAAAGTTGTTGTAGTTATTTAGTTATATTTAGTTACAGTAATAATTTAGTTGTAGGTAGTTTTTATAAACAATTTGGTTAAACGAATGACGTTAAAACAGATAGCTAAAGAGATAAATTGAAATGGTGTGTGGGCTGTACAATAATTTGTGACTTACAGTGGGAAGTTCTTTCCTCCAGGGCACCGGAGTTACAACTTAACAACTTAGCTTAAAGTTACCTATATATATATACGGATGAAAGTATATCCAAGAGTGGGGTAACAAAAGCCAGGACATCGTGGCGCCAAGAAACGTGTGAAAATTGAACAAACAAAGTCGTAAAAAGCAGGTACTTTAAAAAGGTCGGTGTTATTCCAACTAACTTCATAAAATGGTACACATGCGAAAAATAGAAAAACCTTGTTGAATTTTCTAGTGCGATATGTTTGTGACGTTTTAAAATGGTACCCGATGCCGTGCAATAGTGTTGTCGGATGGAACTGATGAAACTGGGGATTTGAGATTGATCCGTGGTTGCTACCTCTGCCATAAGTGTGTGTGGTTTTGTTGACCGTCAGTAACAATGATGTTGAGGGATGTCGAGGGTCGGTCAAATGAAAATTGATTTATGTGCCAACGTTTCGAAGAATATATTTCTTCATCTTCAGGGCCTAAAAACAGTTTCATAATATTGATTACAGTTCTATTGTGAGAAAGTTGTTGTAGTTATTTAGTTATATTTAGTTACAGTAATAATTTAGTTGTAGGTAGTTTTTATAAACAATTTGGTTAAACGAATGACGTTAAAACAGATAGCTAAAGAGATAAATTGAAATGGTGTGTGGGCTGTACAATAATTTGTGACTTACAGTGGGAAGTTCTTTCCTCCAGGGCACCGGAGTTACAACTTAACAACTTAGCTTAAAGTTACCTATATATATATACGGATGAAAGTATATCCAAGAGTGGGGTAACAAAAGCCAGGACATCGTGGCGCCAAGAAACGTGTGAAAATTGAACAAACAAAGTCGTAAAAAGCAGGTACTTTAAAAAGGTCGGTGTTATTCCAACTAACTTCATAAAATGGTACACATGCGAAAAATAGAAAAACCTTGTTGAATTTTCTAGTGCGATATGTTTGTGACGTTTTAAAATGGTACCCGATGCCGTGCAATAGTGTTGTCGGATGGAACTGATGAAACTGGGGATTTGAGATTGATCCGTGGTTGCTACCTCTGCCATAAGTGTGTGTGGTTTTGTTGACCGTCAGTAACAATGATGTTGAGGGATGTCGAGGGTCGGTCAAATGAAAATTGATTTATGTGCCAACGTTTCGAAGAATATATTTCTTCATCTTCAGGGCCTAAAAACAGTTTCATAATATTGATTACAGTTCTATTGTGAGAAAGTTGTTGTAGTTATTTAGTTATATTTAGTTACAGTAATAATTTAGTTGTAGGTAGTTTTTATAAACAATTTGGTTAAACGAATGACGTTAAAACAGATAGCTAAAGAGATAAATTGAAATGGTGTGTGGGCTGTACAATAATTTGTGACTTACAGTGGGAAGTTCTTTCCTCCAGGGCACCGGAGTTACAACTTAACAACTTAGCTTAAAGTTACCTATATATATATACGGATGAAAGTATATCCAAGAGTGGGGTAACAAAAGCCAGGACATCGTGGCGCCAAGAAACGTGTGAAAATTGAACAAACAAAGTCGTAAAAAGCAGGTACTTTAAAAAGGTCGGTGTTATTCCAACTAACTTCATAAAATGGTACACATGCGAAAAATAGAAAAACCTTGTTGAATTTTCTAGTGCGATATGTTTGTGACGTTTTAAAATGGTACCCGATGCCGTGCAATAGTGTTGTCGGATGGAACTGATGAAACTGGGGATTTGAGATTGATCCGTGGTTGCTACCTCTGCCATAAGTGTGTGTGGTTTTGTTGACCGTCAGTAACAATGATGTTGAGGGATGTCGAGGGTCGGTCAAATGAAAATTGATTTATGTGCCAACGTTTCGAAGAATATATTTCTTCATCTTCAGGGCCTAAAAACAGTTTCATAATATTGATTACAGTTCTATTGTGAGAAAGTTGTTGTAGTTATTTAGTTATATTTAGTTACAGTAATAATTTAGTTGTAGGTAGTTTTTATAAACAATTTGGTTAAACGAATGACGTTAAAACAGATAGCTAAAGAGATAAATTGAAATGGTGTGTGGGCTGTACAATAATTTGTGACTTACAGTGGGAAGTTCTTTCCTCCAGGGCACCGGAGTTACAACTTAACAACTTAGCTTAAAGTTACCTATATATATATACGGATGAAAGTATATCCAAGAGTGGGGTAACAAAAGCCAGGACATCGTGGCGCCAAGAAACGTGTGAAAATTGAACAAACAAAGTCGTAAAAAGCAGGTACTTTAAAAAGGTCGGTGTTATTCCAACTAACTTCATAAAATGGTACACATGCGAAAAATAGAAAAACCTTGTTGAATTTTCTAGTGCGATATGTTTGTGACGTTTTAAAATGGTACCCGATGCCGTGCAATAGTGTTGTCGGATGGAACTGATGAAACTGGGGATTTGAGATTGATCCGTGGTTGCTACCTCTGCCATAAGTGTGTGTGGTTTTGTTGACCGTCAGTAACAATGATGTTGAGGGATGTCGAGGGTCGGTCAAATGAAAATTGATTTATGTGCCAACGTTTCGAAGAATATATTTCTTCATCTTCAGGGCCTAAAAACAGTTTCATAATATTGATTACAGTTCTATTGTGAGAAAGTTGTTGTAGTTATTTAGTTATATTTAGTTACAGTAATAATTTAGTTGTAGGTAGTTTTTATAAACAATTTGGTTAAACGAATGACGTTAAAACAGATAGCTAAAGAGATAAATTGAAATGGTGTGTGGGCTGTACAATAATTTGTGACTTACAGTGGGAAGTTCTTTCCTCCAGGGCACCGGAGTTACAACTTAACAACTTAGCTTAAAGTTACCTATATATATATACGGATGAAAGTATATCCAAGAGTGGGGTAACAAAAGCCAGGACATCGTGGCGCCAAGAAACGTGTGAAAATTGAACAAACAAAGTCGTAAAAAGCAGGTACTTTAAAAAGGTCGGTGTTATTCCAACTAACTTCATAAAATGGTACACATGCGAAAAATAGAAAAACCTTGTTGAATTTTCTAGTGCGATATGTTTGTGACGTTTTAAAATGGTACCCGATGCCGTGCAATAGTGTTGTCGGATGGAACTGATGAAACTGGGGATTTGAGATTGATCC
>CAWUBA010000034.1:25000-29086 GCA_963920205.1 Stenodema calcarata | reverse complement strand
TGGACACCTCCTTAAGAGTTTCATAGTTACTCCCGCCGTTTACCCGCACTTGCTTGTGAATGGGAAACGTAATTCCACCTAAACCCAATGAATATTGAGAGGATAGGGATTGATGGATATAACAAGGGCGAAATATTGCGCAGAAATGAAAGTGTAGAGATCGTACACACTACTTTCAACGTCAAAACGTGGACTTGTGTTAATTTTCTATTCTTTGCTACCCACCTTAATCTTATCACCGACTTTAGGAATTATTCTTATATACTTTCCATACAGGTGAACGGCAAAGGTGAAATTGTATTAATACGTCATACAGGTGAACGGCAAACTTGGACACCTCCTTAAGAGTTTCATACTCCTTACTTGCTTGTGAATGGGGAACGTAATTCCATCTAAACCCAATGAATATTGAGAGGATAGGGATTGATGGATATAACAAGGGCGAAATATTGGGCAGAAATGAAAGTGTAGAGATCGTACACACTATTTTCAACGTCAAAACGTGGACTTGTGTTAATTTTCTATTCTTTGTTACCCACCTTAATCTTATCACCGACTTTAGGAATTATTCTTATATACTTTCCATACAGGTGAACGGCAAAGGTGAAATTGTATTAATACGTCATACAGGTGAACGGCAAACTTGGACACCTCCTTAAGAGTTTCATAGTTACTCCCGCCGTTTACCCGCACTTGCTTGTGAATGGGAAACTCGAGGTGTTTATTTGAGTTCGAATGGACCTTCAAGAAGAACGAAAAAAAGTTGACTTCATATGAGGAGCTTACTTTCAAAAGGGCTTATATCCACTTCGAACTTTTTTTGGGAAAACGAAAAAAACAATTTATGATATGATGCAAGATTGCAAAGGTTCTCACGTTTCCATTATAGTTTCTACATAGCAGTGTAAAGAACACCATATATTTTCAATTATCTACTTTACATATTGAAGGTGATACCGCCATTTTTAATTTGGATATAAGCCCATTTGATGAAAAACCGTGGATATGAGCCATTTTGAAAAAAAAATGGGACTCTTGAATAAAAACATCACATTTCCATCCCTTGTTATTTAATATAAAATTGAAAGATAAAAATAATATGATAATAATAAATGAAAGTCATACACACCAGTATCAGATGGATGAAAGCCACTTCGATGAAAAAGATTCAGTTGAACATAACGGGGTGGATTTTCAGTAAACCGATTTTCAGTGAGCTTTTAGAGGTGGATAGAAATCGTTTTGGAAGGAAATCAACTCAGGAGGTGCTAGGCTTCACCCCAAAGATTCATTTTCCACAAAAAAAACGAAAAGTGTAAAAAGTGGATATAAGCCCGTTTGAAAGTAAGCTCCTCATATCGACTCGACGTTTTTATTTTAGTTCGAATGGACCTTCAAGAAGAGCATTTGTCGACTCAAATACTTCGTGAAAACGAAAAAAGTTGACTTCATATCGACTCGAGGTGTTTATTTGAGTTCGAATGAACCTTCAAGAAGAGCAATTGTCGACTCAAATACTTCGTGAAAACGAAAAAAAGTTGACTTCATATCGACTCGAGGTGTGCATTTGAGTTCGAATGGACCTTCAAGAAGAGCAATTGTCGACTCAAATACTTCGTGAAAACGAAAAAATGTTGACTTCATATCGACTCGAGGTGTTTATTTGAGTTCGAATGGACCTTCATGAAGAGCAATTGTCGACTCAAATACTTGGTGAAAACGAAAAATGCTCAAAGGATGCTCAAAGGATGCTCAATGATGTTCAGTGATGCTCAAAGGATGCTCAAAGGATGCTCAAAGGATGCTCAGTGATGCTCAAAGGATGCTCAAAGGATGCTCAAAGGATGCTCAATGATGCTCAATGATGCTCAGTGATGCTCAGTGAATTGGGGATACAGGTGAACGGCAAAGGTGAAATTGTATTAATTCGTCATACAGGTGAACGGCAAACTTGGACACCTCCTTAAGAGTTTCATAGTTACTCCCGCCGTTTACCCGCACTTGCTTGTGAATGGGAAACGTAATTCCACCTAAACCCAATGAATATTGAGAGGATAGGGATTGATGGATATAACAAGGGCGAAATATTGCGCAGAAATGAAAGTGTAGAGATCGTACACACTACTTTCAACGTCAAAACGTGGACTTGTGTTAATTTTCTATTCTTTGCTACCCACCTTAATCTTATCACCGACTTTAGGAATTATTCTTATATACTTTCCATACAGGTGAACGGCAAAGGTGAAATTGTATTAATACGTCATACAGGTGAACGGCAAACTTGGACACCTCCTTAAGAGTTTCATACTCCTTACTTGCTTGTGAATGGGGAACGTAATTCCATCTAAACCCAATGAATATTGAGAGGATAGGGATTGATGGATATAACAAGGGCGAAATATTGGGCAGAAATGAAAGTGTAGAGATCGTACACACTATTTTCAACGTCAAAACGTGGACTTGTGTTAATTTTCTATTCT
The DNA here is from genome assembly GCA_963920205.1 of Stenodema calcarata. Lineage (NCBI taxonomy): Eukaryota > Metazoa > Arthropoda > Insecta > Hemiptera > Miridae > Stenodema > Stenodema calcarata. The sequence continues at coordinate 26,606 of CAWUBA010000034.1, read as the reverse complement.
TTGTTACCCACCTTAATCTTATCACCGACTTTAGGAATTATTCTTATATACTTTCCATACAGGTGAACGGCAAAGGTGAAATTGTATTAATACGTCATACAGGTGAACGGCAAACTTGGACACCTCCTTAAGAGTTTCATAGTTACTCCCGCCGTTTACCCGCACTTGCTTGTGAATGGGAAACGTAATTCCACCTAAACCCAATGAATATTGAGAGGATAGGGATTGATGGATATAACAAGGGCGAAATATTGCGCAGAAATGAAAGTGTAGAGATCGTACACACTACTTTCAACGTCAAAACGTGGACTTGTGTTAATTTTCTATTCTTTGCTACCCACCTTAATCTTATCACCGACTTTAGGAATTATTCTTATATACTTTCCATACAGGTGAACGGCAAAGGTGAAATTGTATTAATACGTCATACAGGTGAACGGCAAACTTGGACACCTCCTTAAGAGTTTCATACTCCTTACTTGCTTGTGAATGGGGAACGTAATTCCATCTAAACCCAATGAATATTGAGAGGATAGGGATTGATGGATATAACAAGGGCGAAATATTGGGCAGAAATGAAAGTGTAGAGATCGTACACACTATTTTCAACGTCAAAACGTGGACTTGTGTTAATTTTCTATTCTTTGTTACCCACCTTAATCTTATCACCGACTTTAGGAATTATTCTTATATACTTTCCATACAGGTGAACGGCAAAGGTGAAATTGTATTAATACGTCATACAGGTGAACGGCAAACTTGGACACCTCCTTAAGAGTTTCATAGTTACTCCCGCCGTTTACCCGCACTTGCTTGTGAATGGGAAACTCGAGGTGTTTATTTGAGTTCGAATGGACCTTCAAGAAGAACGAAAAAAAGTTGACTTCATATGAGGAGCTTACTTTCAAAAGCTTACATAGCAGTGTAAAGAACACCATATATTTTCAATTATCTACTTTACATATTGAAGGTGATACCGCCATTTTTAATTTGGATATAAGCCCATTTGATGAAAAACCGTGGATATGAGCCATTTTGAAAAAAAAATGGGACTCTTGAATAAAAACATCACATTTCCATCCCTTGTTATTTAATATAAAATTGAAAGATAAAAATAATATGATAATAATAAATGAAAGTCATACACACCAGTATCAGATGGATGAAAGCCACTTCGATGAAAAAGATTCAGTTGAACATAACGGGGTGGATTTTCAGTAAACCGATTTTCAGTGAGCTTTTAGAGGTGGATAGAAATCGTTTTGGAAGGAAATCAACTCAGGAGGTGCTAGGCTTCACCCCAAAGATTCATTTTCCACAAAAAAAACGAAAAGTGTAAAAAGTGGATATAAGCCCGTTTGAAAGTAAGCTCCTCATATCGACTCGACGTTTTTATTTTAGTTCGAATGGACCTTCAAGAAGAGCATTTGTCGACTCAAATACTTCGTGAAAACGAAAAAAGTTGACTTCATATCGACTCGAGGTGTTTATTTGAGTTCGAATGAACCTTCAAGAAGAGCAATTGTCGACTCAAATACTTCGTGAAAACGAAAAAAAGTTGACTTCATATCGACTCGAGGTGTGCATTTGAGTTCGAATGGACCTT
>CAWUBA010000034.1:0-20000 GCA_963920205.1 Stenodema calcarata | reverse complement strand
CTGAGCGGTTCGACACCGCCATTTGATACCGACCGGGGCTATCCATGGTCAGGAGTATGAGGGGTCTGCACGAGGTTGTGAACAACTCGCACAGGCTACCGCCTCAACCCTTGGACCATAGCCGGACGGGTCACGACGTCCTACTGGGAGAGAAGTGCGGTCCGCCGCAGCTGTTCGAACCCACCCTCGGCAGCTCTACCACTCGCTTCGAATAAATCCGAATGAGGCATAAAACCGTCGGCGAGAAGTAGATCGTCCAACCTGCGAGAAGACGTGAATCTCCCCTTTCGGAAATTTCGGGTCTTTTCCGTTTACCCCTGAGCGGTTTCACGTACTCTTGAACTCTCTCTTCAAAGTTCTTTTCAACTTTCCCTCACGGTACTTGTTCGCTATCGGTCTCGTGGTTGTATTTAGCCTTAGATGGAGTTTACCACCCACTTAGGGCTGCACTCTCAAGCAACCTGACTCTAAGGAGAGGTTCACCTGATGCCCGCACTGGCCAGCTACGGGCCTGGCACCCTCTCGGGACCGTGGCCTCGTTCAAGATGGACTTGGACGCAGTGCTGAGGTATCAGGTGTGCGAACCCTCCCGAACACCACATTTCCCTGGAAACTATGCCTCCGGGATTCGGTGCTGGGCTTTTCCCTGTTCGCTCGCAGCTACTAAGGAAATCCTGGTTAGTTTCTTTTCCTCCGCTTACTAATATGCTTAAATTCAGCGGGGAGTCCCACCTGATCTGAGGTCGGTTTGCGTTGTTACGAGAGACTGATTTGACTCTCTAATCCGACTCGACAATTTGAGACTCAAACTTGAGGCTCGTCACCCTTCGACTTCCGTTTCACCCTTGTATTGATTGAGACGCGTGTGCTTTGGAACCCCACGTAACCCACAGCGTTTCCTCGCTTCTCCCTTCAGAGAGCCTTCAACCAAGAGGAGTTTTCCTCTGGAGCTTTTAAGGAAACGACAATTGGGTTGTGCTGGTGGATAAACCGACTCGTCGAGTTCACACAGCTCCTCATAAGAGAGGCTAAGATGATCGAGGAACAGAACAAAACTCAACCACACATACAGGTACAAACACGAAAACAGCTGATCAAGACATACACTCATAGTGTGGAAGGACTTCCTCCAACCGCCTCGAATTTGGACGGAAGAAGGCGCTCAGTATAGGCGGTGGTGACGTCAATGAATCTGGATTCGGGACTGCGCCTTCGAACCAGTGACATCCTCACAACGAGACCTTTCACGTCAACTTTCTTCCCAATAGAGAATGTAGTCCTTCAACAGCCCTCGTGAAAACGTACCTTTGTGACGAGTATGAACGCATTCTCATCTGACCACAGCTTGCCTTGAGGAAGTGCAGCGTGCTCAAAATAGTTGAGTCGGCATACCACCAACCAGCAGGAGCCAAGCGCGTCGGAATCGAGTTACTCCTTAGTCAAAGGAACAACGGACTCAGAAGTTGGTCATTGCCTGAGTTCGCCGGCTTTTATCTGAGAAGACAACGGCTAAAAGCTCCTAAAGGAACAAGAAACCGGTGAACTTCCGTTAAGCGCGCGGCAGAAATGTAGGTCGAGGGAGTTCGTTTGCCAGTCAGTGTGTGTCCAGAGCTAACAGTGACGGAGCGTATAGTGGAGCAACCCCCTCCAAAATGGAGCGAACTACTCCTTCTCCGCCGCCTCTCTTCGCCACACCGAAATCTGACATTCAAAATCTCTCTCTTTTAACGTATCTGACCACTGTCGCAAGAATTTTTCGCACCCAGAAGTAGGGGCGTATTGTACATACGACCCTCAGACAGGCGTGGCCCTTGGATGGAATCCCAGGGCCGCAATGTGCGTTCAAAATGTCGATGTTCATGTGTCCTGCAGTTCACACGACGACGCGCAGTTTGCTGCGTCTTTCATCGACCCACGAGCCGAGTGATCCGCCGCTCAGGGTAATCACGTTTATTTAGGCGACTATATTTTCGACCCTGTCGCCAAATTGAGGTCATGGATCCGATAATGTTTAATCCTGGTGAGAAACAAGAGTAAACTCACGAGCAACCGTAAGGCGACAGCCTGCACAAACGGAAAGCACGATGAGACTAGACTCGGAGCGTAATGGGAAGAGACGATTTCTCGTGAAATCTTCCTTCTCCTGAGCCCTGTCAATTCACAGTATATATACGAGAGAGGGAGAAATACTTTCTCCTCTTCCCAAGTCACACACAGCGAGACGAGCATTTCGAGTTACTTTCACCAGTATTGAGACTGATAAACGCGCATACAGGTGAAAGCAGAAGGTACCTTGGGTTCCATTCCACCTCAACGTTCACCTTCGCAATCTCTCTGTCTCTCTCTTTAGTCACTTTGGACTTATAATTTTCTAAACATTTGGTCTTGAATTTTTCAAGCATCTTTTTTAAGCATGCTTATATTTTTTGAGCATTTTGAGCTCTTTCAATTTCGTCACTCTGGACTTATATTTCGATAATGATCCTTCCGCAGGTTCACCTACGGAAACCTTGTTACGACTTTTACTTCCTCTAAATGATCAAGTTTGGTCATCTTTCCAGCGTTCATCAATACCGAAGGATCGACAGAGATGACCGCCAGTCCGAAGACCTCACTAAATCATTCAATCGGTAGTAGCGACGGGCGGTGTGTACAAAGGGCAGGGACGTAATCAACGCGAGCTTATGACTCGCGCTTACTGGGAATTCCTCGTTCATGGGGAACAATTGCAAGCCCCAATTCCTAGCACGCAGGAGGTTCAGCGGATTACCCGGGCCTTTCGGCCAGGGAGGCACACGCTGATTCCTTCAGTGTAGCGCGCGTGCGGCCCAGGACATCTAAGGGCATCACAGACCTGTTATTGCTCAATCTCGTGCGGCTAAAAGCCGCCTGTCCCCTTAAGAAGAATGATTTTCGCCGGTGGCGGGGACACCGGAAAACGCCTAGTTAATAGGCTAGAGTCTCGTTCGTTATCGGAATTAACCAGACAAATCGATCCACCAACTAAGAACGGCCATGCACCACTACCCACTGAATCAAGAAAGAGCTATCAATCTGTCAATCCTTCCAATGTCCTGGCCTGGTGAGGTTTCCCGTGTTGAGTCAAATTAAGCCGCAGGCTCCACTCCTGGTGGTGCCCTTCCGTCAATTCCTTTAAGTTTCAGCTTTGCAACCATACTTCCCCCGGAACCCAAAAGCTTTGGTTTCCCGGGAAGAAGCTCCCCGCCGAGTCATCGGAGGAACATCGGCGGATCGCTGGCTGGCATCGTTTATGGTTAGAACTAGGGCGGTATCTGATCGCCTTCGAACCTCTAACTTTCGTTCTTGATCAATCAAGACATACTTGGCAAATGCTTTCGCTCTTGTGCGTCTTGCGACGATCCAAGAATTTCACCTCTAACGTCGCAATACGAATGCCCCCGCCTGTCCGTATTGATCATTACCTTGTGTTCCTAAGAACCAACAAAATAGAACCAAGGTCCTGTTTTATTATTCCATGCACCACTATTCAGGCAGAGATTTCAGCCTGCTTTGAGCACTCTAATTTGTTCAAAGTAAACGTGTCGGCCTACCTCGACACTCGGTGAAGAGCACCTAGGTAGGAGAGAGCAGGCGCACGGGTTGGACCTCCGGCCTCCGGACCCAAGCTTGAGGGCAAGGGCCGTCACCTAGACGAGGCTCCCACACGCCACCGACAGGACATGACACGGCATGCCAGTTACACCGGCAGGCGGCGAACCGACAGCGTAGCACGCAGAACCAACTACGAGCTTTTTAACCGCAACAACTTTAATATACGCTATTGAAGCTGGAATTACCGCGGCTGCTGGCACCAGACTTGCCCTTCAATGGATCCTTGTTAAAGGATTTAAAGTGTACTCATTCCGATTACGGGGCCTCATAAGAGTCCCGTATCGTTATTTTTTGTCACTACCTCCCCGTGCCGGGAGTGGGTAATTTGCGTGCCTGCTGCCTTCCTTGGATGTGGTAGCCGTTTCTCAGGCTCCCTCTCCGGAATCGAACCCTGATTCCCCGTTACCCGTTACAACCATGGTAGACATGGAGTCTACCATCGACAGTTGATAAGTCAGGCATTTGAAGGATAAGTCGCCGGTGCTGAGACCATGCGATCTGATGTGTTACCTAGAGTCACCAAGGCAACGCCCGAACGAGCCGAGCGATTGGTCTTGATCTAATAAAAGCGTCCTTCCCAGTATGACTGGTCGGGACTTGGTTGCATGTATTAGCTCTAGGATTACCACAGTTATCCAAAGACAGTCATGTATACTCGAGTGAATCATGACTGGTTTACTGAGCCTTTTGCGGTTTCACTTTAATACAGTTTGTACTGAGACTTGCATGGCTTAAGCTTTGAGACAAGCATATGACTACTGGCAGGATCAACCAGAGTGGAAAGCCGCCTCGGACCCAAAGTGTTCCGAAAACCGTATTTCTCTCTTGAAACCCATAAACACACTCAGGTCTGAGTGGTAGGTCTTGACAAGATACTCTAGGCTTAAGCGAAACGGCCACCGACCAACTCACTTCGGGAAGCATGATTGGATCAGTGGTAGAGGTTCGAATTTTTGGCAGGCTTGTTGACGCTTACTCTGAATATTACGCACCACCGATCCCAGTCGCTTGATCTGATAAGACCCAACGAAGTATCGTGTGAGCTGAATAGTCACTTCATTATCAACCGACTCGGGTTGGGCTCCCGTTCTCTATGACGGGCCATACCACGGAAGGAGTAAGATAATACTCTCTCTTCAAACGCTACAGTTTGGAAGGTGAGTTTTAGATTTATAGGATATCACAACAATCCCAGTTCGATCTGATAAAAGATCTGGCTTCTTTATGAGTACCTCCAAGGAATCAAAGATTCACGTGGATTTCTATTTGAACGCTTCTTGACAAACAACCGTAGGACAGAGATGTCGCGTTCCATGTTGTGTTCGGAGATCCATGTACAGAGTCCCATTAGAGGAACCACAGACGCGAAGCACCGCTACAACCTTGGGTGGACACAATAATCTACCGTGTTACACGTGTCGCAGATGTTATGATTCCACACCCTAGGGAGACAGAGCTTCGCACTCCTATAGAGCCAGAGATGGAAAATGAGAGTCGAAAGTGACTAATCAGGAATGACCAATTTGGTGGAATTGTATTATTTCGGCATAAAGGTGAACGGCAAAGGTGAAATTGTATTAATTCGTCATACAGGTGAACGGAAAACTTGGACACCTCCTTAAGAGTTTCATAGTTACTCCCGCCGTTTACCCGCACTTGCTTGTGAATGGGAAACGTAATTCCATCTAAACCCAATGAATATTGAGAGGATAGGGATTGATGGATATAACAAGGGCGAAATATTGGGCAGAAATGAAAGTGTAGAGATCGTACACACTATTTTCAACGTCAAAACGTAGACTTGTGTTAATTTTCTATTCTTTGTTACCCACCTTAATCTTATCACCGACTTTAGGAATTATTCTTATATACTTTCCATACAGGTGAACGGCAAAGGTGAAATTGTATTAATTCGTCATACAGGTGAACGGCAAACTTGGACACCTCCTTAAGAGTTTCATAGTTACTCCCGCCGTTTACCCGCACTTGCTTGTGAATGGGAAACGTAATTCCACCTAAACCCAATGAATATTGAGAGGATAGGGATTGATGGATATAACAAGGGCGAAATATTGCGCAGAAATGAAAGTGTAGAGATCGTACACACTACTTTCAACGTCAAAACGTGGACTTGTGTTAATTTTCTATTCTTTGCTACCCACCTTAATCTTATCACCGACTTTAGGAATTATTCTTATATACTTTCCATACAGGTGAACGGCAAAGGTGAAATTGTATTAATACGTCATACAGGTGAACGGCAAACTTGGACACCTCCTTAAGAGTTTCATACTCCTTACTTGCTTGTGAATGGGGAACGTAATTCCATCTAAACCCAATGAATATTGAGAGGATAGGGATTGATGGATATAACAAGGGCGAAATATTGGGCAGAAATGAAAGTGTAGAGATCGTACACACTATTTTCAACGTCAAAACGTGGACTTGTGTTAATTTTCTATTCTTTGTTACCCACCTTAATCTTATCACCGACTTTAGGAATTATTCTTATATACTTTCCATACAGGTGAACGGCAAAGGTGAAATTGTATTAATACGTCATACAGGTGAACGGCAAACTTGGACACCTCCTTAAGAGTTTCATAGTTACTCCCGCCGTTTACCCGCACTTGCTTGTGAATGGGAAACGTAATTCCACCTAAACCCAATGAATATTGAGAGGATAGGGATTGATGGATATAACAAGGGCGAAATATTGGGCAGAAATGAAAGTGTAGAGATCGTACACACTATTTTCAACGTCAAAACGTGGACTTGTGTTAATTTTCTATTCTTTGTTACCCACCTTAATCTTATCACCGACTTTAGGAATTATTCTTATATACTTTCCATACAGGTGAACGGCAAAGGTGAAATTGTATTAATACGTCATACAGGTGAACGGCAAACTTGGACACCTCCTTAAGAGTTTCATAGTTACTCCCGCCGTTTACCCGCACTTGCTTGTGAATGGGAAACGTAATTCCACCTAAACCCAATGAATATTGAGAGGATAGGGATTGATGGATATAACAAGGGCGAAATATTGCGCAGAAATGAAAGTGTAGAGATCGTACACACTACTTTCAACGTCAAAACGTGGACTTGTGTTAATTTTCTATTCTTTGCTACCCACCTTAATCTTATCACCGACTTTAGGAATTATTCTTATATACTTTCCATACAGGTGAACGGCAAAGGTGAAATTGTATTAATACGTCATACAGGTGAACGGCAAACTTGGACACCTCCTTAAGAGTTTCATACTCCTTACTTGCTTGTGAATGGGGAACGTAATTCCATCTAAACCCAATGAATATTGAGAGGATAGGGATTGATGGATATAACAAGGGCGAAATATTGGGCAGAAATGAAAGTGTAGAGATCGTACACACTATTTTCAACGTCAAAACGTGGACTTGTGTTAATTTTCTATTCTTTGTTACCCACCTTAATCTTATCACCGACTTTAGGAATTATTCTTATATACTTTCCATACAGGTGAACGGCAAAGGTGAAATTGTATTAATACGTCATACAGGTGAACGGCAAACTTGGACACCTCCTTAAGAGTTTCATAGTTACTCCCGCCGTTTACCCGCACTTGCTTGTGAATGGGAAACTCGAGGTGTTTATTTGAGTTCGAATGGACCTTCAAGAAGAACGAAAAAAAGTTGACTTCATATGAGGAGCTTACTTTCAAAAGGGCTTATATCCACTTCGAACTTTTTTTGGGAAAACGAAAAAAACAATTTATGATATGATGCAAGATTGCAAAGGTTCTCACGTTTCCATTATAGTTTCTACATAGCAGTGTAAAGAACACCATATATTTTCAATTATCTACTTTACATATTGAAGGTGATACCGCCATTTTTAATTTGGATATAAGCCCATTTGATGAAAAACCGTGGATATGAGCCATTTTGAAAAAAAAATGGGACTCTTGAATAAAAACATCACATTTCCATCCCTTGTTATTTAATATAAAATTGAAAGATAAAAATAATATGATAATAATAAATGAAAGTCATACACACCAGTATCAGATGGATGAAAGCCACTTCGATGAAAAAGATTCAGTTGAACATAACGGGGTGGATTTTCAGTAAACCGATTTTCAGTGAGCTTTTAGAGGTGGATAGAAATCGTTTTGGAAGGAAATCAACTCAGGAGGTGCTAGGCTTCACCCCAAAGATTCATTTTCCACAAAAAAAACGAAAAGTGTAAAAAGTGGATATAAGCCCGTTTGAAAGTAAGCTCCTCATATCGACTCGACGTTTTTATTTTAGTTCGAATGGACCTTCAAGAAGAGCATTTGTCGACTCAAATACTTCGTGAAAACGAAAAAAGTTGACTTCATATCGACTCGAGGTGTTTATTTGAGTTCGAATGAACCTTCAAGAAGAGCAATTGTCGACTCAAATACTTCGTGAAAACGAAAAAAAGTTGACTTCATATCGACTCGAGGTGTGCATTTGAGTTCGAATGGACCTTCAAGAAGAGCAATTGTCGACTCAAATACTTCGTGAAAACGAAAAAATGTTGACTTCATATCGACTCGAGGTGTTTATTTGAGTTCGAATGGACCTTCATGAAGAGCAATTGTCGACTCAAATACTTGGTGAAAACGAAAAATGCTCAAAGGATGCTCAAAGGATGCTCAATGATGTTCAGTGATGCTCAAAGGATGCTCAAAGGATGCTCAAAGGATGCTCAGTGATGCTCAAAGGATGCTCAAAGGATGCTCAAAGGATGCTCAATGATGCTCAATGATGCTCAGTGATGCTCAGTGAATTGGGGATACAGGTGAACGGCAAAGGTGAAATTGTATTAATTCGTCATACAGGTGAACGGCAAACTTGGACACCTCCTTAAGAGTTTCATAGTTACTCCCGCCGTTTACCCGCACTTGCTTGTGAATGGGAAACGTAATTCCACCTAAACCCAATGAATATTGAGAGGATAGGGATTGATGGATATAACAAGGGCGAAATATTGCGCAGAAATGAAAGTGTAGAGATCGTACACACTACTTTCAACGTCAAAACGTGGACTTGTGTTAATTTTCTATTCTTTGCTACCCACCTTAATCTTATCACCGACTTTAGGAATTATTCTTATATACTTTCCATACAGGTGAACGGCAAAGGTGAAATTGTATTAATACGTCATACAGGTGAACGGCAAACTTGGACACCTCCTTAAGAGTTTCATACTCCTTACTTGCTTGTGAATGGGGAACGTAATTCCATCTAAACCCAATGAATATTGAGAGGATAGGGATTGATGGATATAACAAGGGCGAAATATTGGGCAGAAATGAAAGTGTAGAGATCGTACACACTATTTTCAACGTCAAAACGTGGACTTGTGTTAATTTTCTATTCTTTGTTACCCACCTTAATCTTATCACCGACTTTAAGAATTATTCTTATATACTTTCCATACAGGTGAACGGCAAAGGTGAAATTGTATTAATACGTCATACAGGTGAACGGCAAACTTGGACACCTCCTTAAGAGTTTCATAGTTACTCCCGCCGTTTACCCGCACTTGCTTGTGAATGGGAAACGTAATTCCACCTAAACCCAATGAATATTGAGAGGATAGGGATTGATGGATATAACAAGGGCGAAATATTGCGCAGAAATGAAAGTGTAGAGATCGTACACACTACTTTCAACGTCAAAACGTGGACTTGTGTTAATTTTCTATTCTTTGCTACCCACCTTAATCTTATCACCGACTTTAGGAATTATTCTTATATACTTTCCATACAGGTGAACGGCAAAGGTGAAATTGTATTAATACGTCATACAGGTGAACGGCAAACTTGGACACCTCCTTAAGAGTTTCATACTCCTTACTTGCTTGTGAATGGGGAACGTAATTCCATCTAAACCCAATGAATATTGAGAGGATAGGGATTGATGGATATAACAAGGGCGAAATATTGGGCAGAAATGAAAGTGTAGAGATCGTACACACTATTTTCAACGTCAAAACGTGGACTTGTGTTAATTTTCTATTCTTTGTTACCCACCTTAATCTTATCACCGACTTTAGGAATTATTCTTATATACTTTCCATACAGGTGAACGGCAAAGGTGAAATTGTATTAATACGTCATACAGGTGAACGGCAAACTTGGACACCTCCTTAAGAGTTTCATAGTTACTCCCGCCGTTTACCCGCACTTGCTTGTGAATGGGAAACTCGAGGTGTTTATTTGAGTTCGAATGGACCTTCAAGAAGAACGAAAAAAAGTTGACTTCATATGAGGAGCTTACTTTCAAAAGGGCTTATATCCACTTCGAACTTTTTTTGGGAAAACGAAAAAAACAATTTATGATATGATGCAAGATTGCAAAGGTTCTCACGTTTCCATTATAGTTTCTACATAGCAGTGTAAAGAACACCATATATTTTCAATTATCTACTTTACATATTGAAGGTGATACCGCCATTTTTAATTTGGATATAAGCCCATTTGATGAAAAACCGTGGATATGAGCCATTTTGAAAAAAAAATGGGACTCTTGAATAAAAACATCACATTTCCATCCCTTGTTATTTAATATAAAATTGAAAGATAAAAATAATATGATAATAATAAATGAAAGTCATACACACCAGTATCAGATGGATGAAAGCCACTTCGATGAAAAAGATTCAGTTGAACATAACGGGGTGGATTTTCAGTAAACCGATTTTCAGTGAGCTTTTAGAGGTGGATAGAAATCGTTTTGGAAGGAAATCAACTCAGGAGGTGCTAGGCTTCACCCCAAAGATTCATTTTCCACAAAAAAAACGAAAAGTGTAAAAAGTGGATATAAGCCCGTTTGAAAGTAAGCTCCTCATATCGACTCGACGTTTTTATTTTAGTTCGAATGGACCTTCAAGAAGAGCATTTGTCGACTCAAATACTTCGTGAAAACGAAAAAAGTTGACTTCATATCGACTCGAGGTGTTTATTTGAGTTCGAATGAACCTTCAAGAAGAGCAATTGTCGACTCAAATACTTCGTGAAAACGAAAAAAAGTTGACTTCATATCGACTCGAGGTGTGCATTTGAGTTCGAATGGACCTTCAAGAAGAGCAATTGTCGACTCAAATACTTCGTGAAAACGAAAAAATGTTGACTTCATATCGACTCGAGGTGTTTATTTGAGTTCGAATGGACCTTCATGAAGAGCAATTGTCGACTCAAATACTTGGTGAAAACGAAAAATGCTCAAAGGATGCTCAAAGGATGCTCAATGATGTTCAGTGATGCTCAAAGGATGCTCAAAGGATGCTCAAAGGATGCTCAGTGATGCTCAAAGGATGCTCAAAGGATGCTCAAAGGATGCTCAATGATGCTCAATGATGCTCAGTGATGCTCAGTGAATTGGGGATACAGGTGAACGGCAAAGGTGAAATTGTATTAATTCGTCATACAGGTGAACGGCAAACTTGGACACCTCCTTAAGAGTTTCATAGTTACTCCCGCCGTTTACCCGCACTTGCTTGTGAATGGGAAACGTAATTCCACCTAAACCCAATGAATATTGAGAGGATAGGGATTGATGGATATAACAAGGGCGAAATATTGCGCAGAAATGAAAGTGTAGAGATCGTACACACTACTTTCAACGTCAAAACGTGGACTTGTGTTAATTTTCTATTCTTTGCTACCCACCTTAATCTTATCACCGACTTTAGGAATTATTCTTATATACTTTCCATACAGGTGAACGGCAAAGGTGAAATTGTATTAATACGTCATACAGGTGAACGGCAAACTTGGACACCTCCTTAAGAGTTTCATACTCCTTACTTGCTTGTGAATGGGGAACGTAATTCCATCTAAACCCAATGAATATTGAGAGGATAGGGATTGATGGATATAACAAGGGCGAAATATTGGGCAGAAATGAAAGTGTAGAGATCGTACACACTATTTTCAACGTCAAAACGTGGACTTGTGTTAATTTTCTATTCTTTGTTACCCACCTTAATCTTATCACCGACTTTAGGAATTATTCTTATATACTTTCCATACAGGTGAACGGCAAAGGTGAAATTGTATTAATACGTCATACAGGTGAACGGCAAACTTGGACACCTCCTTAAGAGTTTCATAGTTACTCCCGCCGTTTACCCGCACTTGCTTGTGAATGGGAAACGTAATTCCACCTAAACCCAATGAATATTGAGAGGATAGGGATTGATGGATATAACAAGGGCGAAATATTGCGCAGAAATGAAAGTGTAGAGATCGTACACACTACTTTCAACGTCAAAACGTGGACTTGTGTTAATTTTCTATTCTTTGCTACCCACCTTAATCTTATCACCGACTTTAGGAATTATTCTTATATACTTTCCATACAGGTGAACGGCAAAGGTGAAATTGTATTAATACGTCATACAGGTGAACGGCAAACTTGGACACCTCCTTAAGAGTTTCATACTCCTTACTTGCTTGTGAATGGGGAACGTAATTCCATCTAAACCCAATGAATATTGAGAGGATAGGGATTGATGGATATAACAAGGGCGAAATATTGGGCAGAAATGAAAGTGTAGAGATCGTACACACTATTTTCAACGTCAAAACGTGGACTTGTGTTAATTTTCTATTCTTTGTTACCCACCTTAATCTTATCACCGACTTTAGGAATTATTCTTATATACTTTCCATACAGGTGAACGGCAAAGGTGAAATTGTATTAATACGTCATACAGGTGAACGGCAAACTTGGACACCTCCTTAAGAGTTTCATAGTTACTCCCGCCGTTTACCCGCACTTGCTTGTGAATGGGAAACTCGAGGTGTTTATTTGAGTTCGAATGGACCTTCAAGAAGAACGAAAAAAAGTTGACTTCATATGAGGAGCTTACTTTCAAAAGCTTACATAGCAGTGTAAAGAACACCATATATTTTCAATTATCTACTTTACATATTGAAGGTGATACCGCCATTTTTAATTTGGATATAAGCCCATTTGATGAAAAACCGTGGATATGAGCCATTTTGAAAAAAAAATGGGACTCTTGAATAAAAACATCACATTTCCATCCCTTGTTATTTAATATAAAATTGAAAGATAAAAATAATATGATAATAATAAATGAAAGTCATACACACCAGTATCAGATGGATGAAAGCCACTTCGATGAAAAAGATTCAGTTGAACATAACGGGGTGGATTTTCAGTAAACCGATTTTCAGTGAGCTTTTAGAGGTGGATAGAAATCGTTTTGGAAGGAAATCAACTCAGGAGGTGCTAGGCTTCACCCCAAAGATTCATTTTCCACAAAAAAAACGAAAAGTGTAAAAAGTGGATATAAGCCCGTTTGAAAGTAAGCTCCTCATATCGACTCGACGTTTTTATTTTAGTTCGAATGGACCTTCAAGAAGAGCATTTGTCGACTCAAATACTTCGTGAAAACGAAAAAAGTTGACTTCATATCGACTCGAGGTGTTTATTTGAGTTCGAATGAACCTTCAAGAAGAGCAATTGTCGACTCAAATACTTCGTGAAAACGAAAAAAAGTTGACTTCATATCGACTCGAGGTGTGCATTTGAGTTCGAATGGACCTTCAAGAAGAGCAATTGTCGACTCAAATACTTCGTGAAAACGAAAAAATGTTGACTTCATATCGACTCGAGGTGTTTATTTGAGTTCGAATGGACCTTCATGAAGAGCAATTGTCGACTCAAATACTTGGTGAAAACGAAAAATGCTCAAAGGATGCTCAAAGGATGCTCAATGATGTTCAGTGATGCTCAAAGGATGCTCAAAGGATGCTCAAAGGATGCTCAGTGATGCTCAAAGGATGCTCAAAGGATGCTCAAAGGATGCTCAATGATGCTCAATGATGCTCAGTGATGCTCAGTGAATTGGGGATACAGGTGAACGGCAAAGGTGAAATTGTATTAATTCGTCATACAGGTGAACGGCAAACTTGGACACCTCCTTAAGAGTTTCATAGTTACTCCCGCCGTTTACCCGCACTTGCTTGTGAATGGGAAACGTAATTCCACCTAAACCCAATGAATATTGAGAGGATAGGGATTGATGGATATAACAAGGGCGAAATATTGCGCAGAAATGAAAGTGTAGAGATCGTACACACTACTTTCAACGTCAAAACGTGGACTTGTGTTAATTTTCTATTCTTTGCTACCCACCTTAATCTTATCACCGACTTTAGGAATTATTCTTATATACTTTCCATACAGGTGAACGGCAAAGGTGAAATTGTATTAATACGTCATACAGGTGAACGGCAAACTTGGACACCTCCTTAAGAGTTTCATACTCCTTACTTGCTTGTGAATGGGGAACGTAATTCCATCTAAACCCAATGAATATTGAGAGGATAGGGATTGATGGATATAACAAGGGCGAAATATTGGGCAGAAATGAAAGTGTAGAGATCGTACACACTATTTTCAACGTCAAAACGTGGACTTGTGTTAATTTTCTATTCTTTGTTACCCACCTTAATCTTATCACCGACTTTAGGAATTATTCTTATATACTTTCCATACAGGTGAACGGCAAAGGTGAAATTGTATTAATACGTCATACAGGTGAACGGCAAACTTGGACACCTCCTTAAGAGTTTCATAGTTACTCCCGCCGTTTACCCGCACTTGCTTGTGAATGGGAAACTCGAGGTGTTTATTTGAGTTCGAATGGACCTTCAAGAAGAACGAAAAAAAGTTGACTTCATATGAGGAGCTTACTTTCAAAAGGGCTTATATCCACTTCGAACTTTTTTTGGGAAAACGAAAAAAACAATTTATGATATGATGCAAGATTGCAAAGGTTCTCACGTTTCCATTATAGTTTCTACATAGCAGTGTAAAGAACACCATATATTTTCAATTATCTACTTTACATATTGAAGGTGATACCGCCATTTTTAATTTGGATATAAGCCCATTTGATGAAAAACCGTGGATATGAGCCATTTTGAAAAAAAAATGGGACTCTTGAATAAAAACATCACATTTCCATCCCTTGTTATTTAATATAAAATTGAAAGATAAAAATAATATGATAATAATAAATGAAAGTCATACACACCAGTATCAGATGGATGAAAGCCACTTCGATGAAAAAGATTCAGTTGAACATAACGGGGTGGATTTTCAGTAAACCGATTTTCAGTGAGCTTTTAGAGGTGGATAGAAATCGTTTTGGAAGGAAATCAACTCAGGAGGTGCTAGGCTTCACCCCAAAGATTCATTTTCCACAAAAAAAACGAAAAGTGTAAAAAGTGGATATAAGCCCGTTTGAAAGTAAGCTCCTCATATCGACTCGACGTTTTTATTTTAGTTCGAATGGACCTTCAAGAAGAGCATTTGTCGACTCAAATACTTCGTGAAAACGAAAAAAGTTGACTTCATATCGACTCGAGGTGTTTATTTGAGTTCGAATGAACCTTCAAGAAGAGCAATTGTCGACTCAAATACTTCGTGAAAACGAAAAAAAGTTGACTTCATATCGACTCGAGGTGTGCATTTGAGTTCGAATGGACCTTCAAGAAGAGCAATTGTCGACTCAAATACTTCGTGAAAACGAAAAAATGTTGACTTCATATCGACTCGAGGTGTTTATTTGAGTTCGAATGGACCTTCATGAAGAGCAATTGTCGACTCAAATACTTGGTGAAAACGAAAAATGCTCAAAGGATGCTCAAAGGATGCTCAATGATGTTCAGTGATGCTCAAAGGATGCTCAAAGGATGCTCAAAGGATGCTCAGTGATGCTCAAAGGATGCTCAAAGGATGCTCAAAGGATGCTCAATGATGCTCAATGATGCTCAGTGATGCTCAGTGAATTGGGGATACAGGTGAACGGCAAAGGTGAAATTGTATTAATTCGTCATACAGGTGAACGGCAAACTTGGACACCTCCTTAAGAGTTTCATAGTTACTCCCGCCGTTTACCCGCACTTGCTTGTGAATGGGAAACGTAATTCCACCTAAACCCAATGAATATTGAGAGGATAGGGATTGATGGATATAACAAGGGCGAAATATTGCGCAGAAATGAAAGTGTAGAGATCGTACACACTACTTTCAACGTCAAAACGTGGACTTGTGTTAATTTTCTATTCTTTGCTACCCACCTTAATCTTATCACCGACTTTAGGAATTATTCTTATATACTTTCCATACAGGTGAACGGCAAAGGTGAAATTGTATTAATACGTCATACAGGTGAACGGCAAACTTGGACACCTCCTTAAGAGTTTCATACTCCTTACTTGCTTGTGAATGGGGAACGTAATTCCATCTAAACCCAATGAATATTGAGAGGATAGGGATTGATGGATATAACAAGGGCGAAATATTGGGCAGAAATGAAAGTGTAGAGATCGTACACACTATTTTCAACGTCAAAACGTGGACTTGTGTTAATTTTCTATTCTTTGTTACCCACCTTAATCTTATCACCGACTTTAGGAATTATTCTTATATACTTTCCATACAGGTGAACGGCAAAGGTGAAATTGTATTAATACGTCATACAGGTGAACGGCAAACTTGGACACCTCCTTAAGAGTTTCATAGTTACTCCCGCCGTTTACCCGCACTTGCTTGTGAATGGGAAACTCGAGGTGTTTATTTGAGTTCGAATGGACCTTCAAGAAGAACGAAAAAAAGTTGACTTCATATGAGGAGCTTACTTTCAAAAGGGCTTATATCCACTTCGAACTTTTTTTGGGAAAACGAAAAAAACAATTTATGATATGATGCAAGATTGCAAAGGTTCTCACGTTTCCATTATAGTTTCTACATAGCAGTGTAAAGAACACCATATATTTTCAATTATCTACTTTACATATTGAAGGTGATACCGCCATTTTTAATTTGGATATAAGCCCATTTGATGAAAAACCGTGGATATGAGCCATTTTGAAAAAAAAATGGGACTCTTGAATAAAAACATCACATTTCCATCCCTTGTTATTTAATATAAAATTGAAAGATAAAAATAATATGATAATAATAAATGAAAGTCATACACACCAGTATCAGATGGATGAAAGCCACTTCGATGAAAAAGATTCAGTTGAACATAACGGGGTGGATTTTCAGTAAACCGATTTTCAGTGAGCTTTTAGAGGTGGATAGAAATCGTTTTGGAAGGAAATCAACTCAGGAGGTGCTAGGCTTCACCCCAAAGATTCATTTTCCACAAAAAAAACGAAAAGTGTAAAAAGTGGATATAAGCCCGTTTGAAAGTAAGCTCCTCATATCGACTCGACGTTTTTATTTTAGTTCGAATGGACCTTCAAGAAGAGCATTTGTCGACTCAAATACTTCGTGAAAACGAAAAAAGTTGACTTCATATCGACTCGAGGTGTTTATTTGAGTTCGAATGAACCTTCAAGAAGAGCAATTGTCGACTCAAATACTTCGTGAAAACGAAAAAAAGTTGACTTCATATCGACTCGAGGTGTGCATTTGAGTTCGAATGGACCTTCAAGAAGAGCAATTGTCGACTCAAATACTTCGTGAAAACGAAAAAATGTTGACTTCATATCGACTCGAGGTGTTTATTTGAGTTCGAATGGACCTTCATGAAGAGCAATTGTCGACTCAAATACTTGGTGAAAACGAAAAATGCTCAAAGGATGCTCAAAGGATGCTCAATGATGTTCAGTGATGCTCAAAGGATGCTCAAAGGATGCTCAAAGGATGCTCAGTGATGCTCAAAGGATGCTCAAAGGATGCTCAAAGGATGCTCAATGATGCTCAATGATGCTCAGTGATGCTCAGTGAATTGGGGATACAGGTGAACGGCAAAGGTGAAATTGTATTAATTCGTCATACAGGTGAACGGCAAACTTGGACACCTCCTTAAGAGTTTCATAGTTACTCCCGCCGTTTACCCGCACTTGCTTGTGAATGGGAAACGTAATTCCACCTAAACCCAATGAATATTGAGAGGATAGGGATTGATGGATATAACAAGGGCGAAATATTGCGCAGAAATGAAAGTGTAGAGATCGTACACACTACTTTCAACGTCAAAACGTGGACTTGTGTTAATTTTCTATTCTTTGCTACCCACCTTAATCTTATCACCGACTTTAGGAATTATTCTTATATACTTTCCATACAGGTGAACGGCAAAGGTGAAATTGTATTAATACGTCATACAGGTGAACGGCAAACTTGGACACCTCCTTAAGAGTTTCATACTCCTTACTTGCTTGTGAATGGGGAACGTAATTCCATCTAAACCCAATGAATATTGAGAGGATAGGGATTGATGGATATAACAAGGGCGAAATATTGGGCAGAAATGAAAGTGTAGAGATCGTACACACTATTTTCAACGTCAAAACGTGGACTTGTGTTAATTTTCTATTCTTTGTTACCCACCTTAATCTTATCACCGACTTTAGGAATTATTCTTATATACTTTCCATACAGGTGAACGGCAAAGGTGAAATTGTATTAATACGTCATACAGGTGAACGGCAAACTTGGACACCTCCTTAAGAGTTTCATAGTTACTCCCGCCGTTTACCCGCACTTGCTTGTGAATGGGAAACGTAATTCCACCTAAACCCAATGAATATTGAGAGGATAGGGATTGATGGATATAACAAGGGCGAAATATTGCGCAGAAATGAAAGTGTAGAGATCGTACACACTACTTTCAACGTCAAAACGTGGACTTGTGTTAATTTTCTATTCTTTGCTACCCACCTTAATCTTATCACCGACTTTAGGAATTATTCTTATATACTTTCCATACAGGTGAACGGCAAAGGTGAAATTGTATTAATACGTCATACAGGTGAACGGCAAACTTGGACACCTCCTTAAGAGTTTCATACTCCTTACTTGCTTGTGAATGGGGAACGTAATTCCATCTAAACCCAATGAATATTGAGAGGATAGGGATTGATGGATATAACAAGGGCGAAATATTGGGCAGAAATGAAAGTGTAGAGATCGTACACACTATTTTCAACGTCAAAACGTGGACTTGTGTTAATTTTCTATTCTTTGTTACCCACCTTAATCTTATCACCGACTTTAGGAATTATTCTTATATACTTTCCATACAGGTGAACGGCAAAGGTGAAATTGTATTAATACGTCATACAGGTGAACGGCAAACTTGGACACCTCCTTAAGAGTTTCATAGTTACTCCCGCCGTTTACCCGCACTTGCTTGTGAATGGGAAACTCGAGGTGTTTATTTGAGTTCGAATGGACCTTCAAGAAGAACGAAAAAAAGTTGACTTCATATGAGGAGCTTACTTTCAAAAGCTTACATAGCAGTGTAAAGAACACCATATATTTTCAATTATCTACTTTACATATTGAAGGTGATACCGCCATTTTTAATTTGGATATAAGCCCATTTGATGAAAAACCGTGGATATGAGCCATTTTGAAAAAAAAATGGGACTCTTGAATAAAAACATCACATTTCCATCCCTTGTTATTTAATATAAAATTGAAAGATAAAAATAATATGATAATAATAAATGAAAGTCATACACACCAGTATCAGATGGATGAAAGCCACTTCGATGAAAAAGATTCAGTTGAACATAACGGGGTGGATTTTCAGTAAACCGATTTTCAGTGAGCTTTTAGAGGTGGATAGAAATCGTTTTGGAAGGAAATCAACTCAGGAGGTGCTAGGCTTCACCCCAAAGATTCATTTTCCACAAAAAAAACGAAAAGTGTAAAAAGTGGATATAAGCCCGTTTGAAAGTAAGCTCCTCATATCGACTCGACGTTTTTATTTTAGTTCGAATGGACCTTCAAGAAGAGCATTTGTCGACTCAAATACTTCGTGAAAACGAAAAAAGTTGACTTCATATCGACTCGAGGTGTTTATTTGAGTTCGAATGAACCTTCAAGAAGAGCAATTGTCGACTCAAATACTTCGTGAAAACGAAAAAAAGTTGACTTCATATCGACTCGAGGTGTGCATTTGAGTTCGAATGGACCTTCAAGAAGAGCAATTGTCGACTCAAATACTTCGTGAAAACGAAAAAATGTTGACTTCATATCGACTCGAGGTGTTTATTTGAGTTCGAATGGACCTTCATGAAGAGCAATTGTCGACTCAAATACTTGGTGAAAACGAAAAATGCTCAAAGGATGCTCAAAGGATGCTCAATGATGTTCAGTGATGCTCAAAGGATGCTCAAAGGATGCTCAAAGGATGCTCAGTGATGCTCAAAGGATGCTCAAAGGATGCTCAAAGGATGCTCAATGATGCTCAATGATGCTCAGTGATGCTCAGTGAATTGGGGATACAGGTGAACGGCAAAGGTGAAATTGTATTAATTCGTCATACAGGTGAACGGCAAACTTGGA
>CAWUBA010000033.1:17500-25235 GCA_963920205.1 Stenodema calcarata | reverse complement strand
ATTAAGGTGGGTAGCAAAGAATAGAAAATTAACACAAGTCCACGTTTTGACGTTGAAAGTAGTGTGTACGATCTCTACACTTTCATTTCTGCGCAATATTTCGCCCTTGTTATATCCATCAATCCCTATCCTCTCAATATTCATTGGGTTTAGGTGGAATTACGTTTCCCATTCACAAGCAAGTGCGGGTAAACGGCGGGAGTAACTATGAAACTCTTAAGGAGGTGTCCAAGTTTGCCGTTCACCTGTATGACGAATTAATACAATTTCACCTTTGCCGTTCACCTGTATCCCCAATTCACTGAGCATCACTGAGCATCATTGAGCATCATTGAGCATCCTTTGAGCATCCTTTGAGCATCCTTTGAGCATCACTGAGCATCCTTTGAGCATCCTTTGAGCATCCTTTGAGCATCACTGAACATCATTGAGCATCCTTTGAGCATCCTTTGAGCATTTTTCGTTTTCACCAAGTATTTGAGTCGACAATTGCTCTTCATGAAGGTCCATTCGAACTCAAATAAACACCTCGAGTCGATATGAAGTCAACATTTTTTCGTTTTCACGAAGTATTTGAGTCGACAATTGCTCTTCTTGAAGGTCCATTCGAACTCAAATGCACACCTCGAGTCGATATGAAGTCAACTTTTTTTCGTTTTCACGAAGTATTTGAGTCGACAATTGCTCTTCTTGAAGGTTCATTCGAACTCAAATAAACACCTCGAGTCGATATGAAGTCAACTTTTTTCGTTTTCACGAAGTATTTGAGTCGACAAATGCTCTTCTTGAAGGTCCATTCGAACTAAAATAAAAACGTCGAGTCGATATGAGGAGCTTACTTTCAAACGGGCTTATATCCACTTTTTACACTTTTCGTTTTTTTTGTGGAAAATGAATCTTTGGGGTGAAGCCTAGCACCTCCTGAGTTGATTTCCTTCCAAAACGATTTCTATCCACCTCTAAAAGCTCACTGAAAATCGGTTTACTGAAAATCCACCCCGTTATGTTCAACTGAATCTTTTTCATCGAAGTGGCTTTCATCCATCTGATACTGGTGTGTATGACTTTCATTTATTATTATCATATTATTTTTATCTTTCAATTTTATATTAAATAACAAGGGATGGAAATGTGATGTTTTTATTCAAGAGTCCCATTTTTTTTTCAAAATGGCTCATATCCACGGTTTTTCATCAAATGGGCTTATATCCAAATTAAAAATGGCGGTATCACCTTCAATATGTAAAGTAGATAATTGAAAATATATGGTGTTCTTTACACTGCTATGTAGAAACTATAATGGAAACGTGAGAACCTTTGCAATCTTGCATCATATCATAAATTGTTTTTTTCGTTTTCCCAAAAAAAGTTCGAAGTGGATATAAGCCCTTTTGAAAGTAAGCTCCTCATATGAAGTCAACTTTTTTTCGTTCTTCTTGAAGGTCCATTCGAACTCAAATAAACACCTCGAGTTTCCCATTCACAAGCAAGTGCGGGTAAACGGCGGGAGTAACTATGAAACTCTTAAGGAGGTGTCCAAGTTTGCCGTTCACCTGTATGACGTATTAATACAATTTCACCTTTGCCGTTCACCTGTATGGAAAGTATATAAGAATAATTCCTAAAGTCGGTGATAAGATTAAGGTGGGTAACAAAGAATAGAAAATTAACACAAGTCCACGTTTTGACGTTGAAAATAGTGTGTACGATCTCTACACTTTCATTTCTGCCCAATATTTCGCCCTTGTTATATCCATCAATCCCTATCCTCTCAATATTCATTGGGTTTAGATGGAATTACGTTCCCCATTCACAAGCAAGTAAGGAGTATGAAACTCTTAAGGAGGTGTCCAAGTTTGCCGTTCACCTGTATGACGTATTAATACAATTTCACCTTTGCCGTTCACCTGTATGGAAAGTATATAAGAATAATTCCTAAAGTCGGTGATAAGATTAAGGTGGGTAGCAAAGAATAGAAAATTAACACAAGTCCACGTTTTGACGTTGAAAGTAGTGTGTACGATCTCTACACTTTCATTTCTGCGCAATATTTCGCCCTTGTTATATCCATCAATCCCTATCCTCTCAATATTCATTGGGTTTAGGTGGAATTACGTTTCCCATTCACAAGCAAGTGCGGGTAAACGGCGGGAGTAACTATGAAACTCTTAAGGAGGTGTCCAAGTTTGCCGTTCACCTGTATGACGTATTAATACAATTTCACCTTTGCCGTTCACCTGTATGGAAAGTATATAAGAATAATTCCTAAAGTCGGTGATAAGATTAAGGTGGGTAACAAAGAATAGAAAATTAACACAAGTCCACGTTTTGACGTTGAAAATAGTGTGTACGATCTCTACACTTTCATTTCTGCCCAATATTTCGCCCTTGTTATATCCATCAATCCCTATCCTCTCAATATTCATTGGGTTTAGGTGGAATTACGTTTCCCATTCACAAGCAAGTGCGGGTAAACGGCGGGAGTAACTATGAAACTCTTAAGGAGGTGTCCAAGTTTGCCGTTCACCTGTATGACGTATTAATACAATTTCACCTTTGCCGTTCACCTGTATGGAAAGTATATAAGAATAATTCCTAAAGTCGGTGATAAGATTAAGGTGGGTAACAAAGAATAGAAAATTAACACAAGTCCACGTTTTGACGTTGAAAATAGTGTGTACGATCTCTACACTTTCATTTCTGCCCAATATTTCGCCCTTGTTATATCCATCAATCCCTATCCTCTCAATATTCATTGGGTTTAGATGGAATTACGTTCCCCATTCACAAGCAAGTAAGGAGTATGAAACTCTTAAGGAGGTGTCCAAGTTTGCCGTTCACCTGTATGACGTATTAATACAATTTCACCTTTGCCGTTCACCTGTATGGAAAGTATATAAGAATAATTCCTAAAGTCGGTGATAAGATTAAGGTGGGTAGCAAAGAATAGAAAATTAACACAAGTCCACGTTTTGACGTTGAAAGTAGTGTGTACGATCTCTACACTTTCATTTCTGCGCAATATTTCGCCCTTGTTATATCCATCAATCCCTATCCTCTCAATATTCATTGGGTTTAGGTGGAATTACGTTTCCCATTCACAAGCAAGTGCGGGTAAACGGCGGGAGTAACTATGAAACTCTTAAGGAGGTGTCCAAGTTTGCCGTTCACCTGTATGACGAATTAATACAATTTCACCTTTGCCGTTCACCTGTATGGAAAGTATATAAGAATAATTCCTAAAGTCGGTGATAAGATTAAGGTGGGTAACAAAGAATAGAAAATTAACACAAGTCTACGTTTTGACGTTGAAAATAGTGTGTACGATCTCTACACTTTCATTTCTGCCCAATATTTCGCCCTTGTTATATCCATCAATCCCTATCCTCTCAATATTCATTGGGTTTAGATGGAATTACGTTTCCCATTCACAAGCAAGTGCGGGTAAACGGCGGGAGTAACTATGAAACTCTTAAGGAGGTGTCCAAGTTTTCCGTTCACCTGTATGACGAATTAATACAATTTCACCTTTGCCGTTCACCTTTATGCCGAAATAATACAATTCCACCAAATTGGTCATTCCTGATTAGTCACTTTCGACTCTCATTTTCCATCTCTGGCTCTATAGGAGTGCGAAGCTCTGTCTCCCTAGGGTGTGGAATCATAACATCTGCGACACGTGTAACACGGTAGATTATTGTGTCCACCCAAGGTTGTAGCGGTGCTTCGCGTCTGTGGTTCCTCTAATGGGACTCTGTACATGGATCTCCGAACACAACATGGAACGCGACATCTCTGTCCTACGGTTGTTTGTCAAGAAGCGTTCAAATAGAAATCCACGTGAATCTTTGATTCCTTGGAGGTACTCATAAAGAAGCCAGATCTTTTATCAGATCGAACTGGGATTGTTGTGATATCCTATAAATCTAAAACTCACCTTCCAAACTGTAGCGTTTGAAGAGAGAGTATTATCTTACTCCTTCCGTGGTATGGCCCGTCATAGAGAACGGGAGCCCAACCCGAGTCGGTTGATAATGAAGTGACTATTCAGCTCACACGATACTTCGTTGGGTCTTATCAGATCAAGCGACTGGGATCGGTGGTGCGTAATATTCAGAGTAAGCGTCAACAAGCCTGCCAAAAATTCGAACCTCTACCACTGATCCAATCATGCTTCCCGAAGTGAGTTGGTCGGTGGCCGTTTCGCTTAAGCCTAGAGTATCTTGTCAAGACCTACCACTCAGACCTGAGTGTGTTTATGGGTTTCAAGAGAGAAATACGGTTTTCGGAACACTTTGGGTCCGAGGCGGCTTTCCACTCTGGTTGATCCTGCCAGTAGTCATATGCTTGTCTCAAAGCTTAAGCCATGCAAGTCTCAGTACAAACTGTATTAAAGTGAAACCGCAAAAGGCTCAGTAAACCAGTCATGATTCACTCGAGTATACATGACTGTCTTTGGATAACTGTGGTAATCCTAGAGCTAATACATGCAACCAAGTCCCGACCAGTCATACTGGGAAGGACGCTTTTATTAGATCAAGACCAATCGCTCGGCTCGTTCGGGCGTTGCCTTGGTGACTCTAGGTAACACATCAGATCGCATGGTCTCAGCACCGGCGACTTATCCTTCAAATGCCTGACTTATCAACTGTCGATGGTAGACTCCATGTCTACCATGGTTGTAACGGGTAACGGGGAATCAGGGTTCGATTCCGGAGAGGGAGCCTGAGAAACGGCTACCACATCCAAGGAAGGCAGCAGGCACGCAAATTACCCACTCCCGGCACGGGGAGGTAGTGACAAAAAATAACGATACGGGACTCTTATGAGGCCCCGTAATCGGAATGAGTACACTTTAAATCCTTTAACAAGGATCCATTGAAGGGCAAGTCTGGTGCCAGCAGCCGCGGTAATTCCAGCTTCAATAGCGTATATTAAAGTTGTTGCGGTTAAAAAGCTCGTAGTTGGTTCTGCGTGCTACGCTGTCGGTTCGCCGCCTGCCGGTGTAACTGGCATGCCGTGTCATGTCCTGTCGGTGGCGTGTGGGAGCCTCGTCTAGGTGACGGCCCTTGCCCTCAAGCTTGGGTCCGGAGGCCGGAGGTCCAACCCGTGCGCCTGCTCTCTCCTACCTAGGTGCTCTTCACCGAGTGTCGAGGTAGGCCGACACGTTTACTTTGAACAAATTAGAGTGCTCAAAGCAGGCTGAAATCTCTGCCTGAATAGTGGTGCATGGAATAATAAAACAGGACCTTGGTTCTATTTTGTTGGTTCTTAGGAACACAAGGTAATGATCAATACGGACAGGCGGGGGCATTCGTATTGCGACGTTAGAGGTGAAATTCTTGGATCGTCGCAAGACGCACAAGAGCGAAAGCATTTGCCAAGTATGTCTTGATTGATCAAGAACGAAAGTTAGAGGTTCGAAGGCGATCAGATACCGCCCTAGTTCTAACCATAAACGATGCCAGCCAGCGATCCGCCGATGTTCCTCCGATGACTCGGCGGGGAGCTTCTTCCCGGGAAACCAAAGCTTTTGGGTTCCGGGGGAAGTATGGTTGCAAAGCTGAAACTTAAAGGAATTGACGGAAGGGCACCACCAGGAGTGGAGCCTGCGGCTTAATTTGACTCAACACGGGAAACCTCACCAGGCCAGGACATTGGAAGGATTGACAGATTGATAGCTCTTTCTTGATTCAGTGGGTAGTGGTGCATGGCCGTTCTTAGTTGGTGGATCGATTTGTCTGGTTAATTCCGATAACGAACGAGACTCTAGCCTATTAACTAGGCGTTTTCCGGTGTCCCCGCCACCGGCGAAAATCATTCTTCTTAAGGGGACAGGCGGCTTTTAGCCGCACGAGATTGAGCAATAACAGGTCTGTGATGCCCTTAGATGTCCTGGGCCGCACGCGCGCTACACTGAAGGAATCAGCGTGTGCCTCCCTGGCCGAAAGGCCCGGGTAATCCGCTGAACCTCCTGCGTGCTAGGAATTGGGGCTTGCAATTGTTCCCCATGAACGAGGAATTCCCAGTAAGCGCGAGTCATAAGCTCGCGTTGATTACGTCCCTGCCCTTTGTACACACCGCCCGTCGCTACTACCGATTGAATGATTTAGTGAGGTCTTCGGACTGGCGGTCATCTCTGTCGATCCTTCGGTATTGATGAACGCTGGAAAGATGACCAAACTTGATCATTTAGAGGAAGTAAAAGTCGTAACAAGGTTTCCGTAGGTGAACCTGCGGAAGGATCATTATCGAAATATAAGTCCAGAGTGACGAAATTGAAAGAGCTCAAAATGCTCAAAAAATATAAGCATGCTTAAAAAAGATGCTTGAAAAATTCAAGACCAAATGTTTAGAAAATTATAAGTCCAAAGTGACTAAAGAGAGAGACAGAGAGATTGCGAAGGTGAACGTTGAGGTGGAATGGAACCCAAGGTACCTTCTGCTTTCACCTGTATGCGCGTTTATCAGTCTCAATACTGGTGAAAGTAACTCGAAATGCTCGTCTCGCTGTGTGTGACTTGGGAAGAGGAGAAAGTATTTCTCCCTCTCTCGTATATATACTGTGAATTGACAGGGCTCAGGAGAAGGAAGATTTCACGAGAAATCGTCTCTTCCCATTACGCTCCGAGTCTAGTCTCATCGTGCTTTCCGTTTGTGCAGGCTGTCGCCTTACGGTTGCTCGTGAGTTTACTCTTGTTTCTCACCAGGATTAAACATTATCGGATCCATGACCTCAATTTGGCGACAGGGTCGAAAATATAGTCGCCTAAATAAACGTGATTACCCTGAGCGGCGGATCACTCGGCTCGTGGGTCGATGAAAGACGCAGCAAACTGCGCGTCGTCGTGTGAACTGCAGGACACATGAACATCGACATTTTGAACGCACATTGCGGCCCTGGGATTCCATCCAAGGGCCACGCCTGTCTGAGGGTCGTTTGTACAATACGCCCCTACTTCTGGGTGCGAAAAATTCTTGCGACAGTGGTCAGATACGTTAAAAGAGAGAGATTTTGAATGTCAGATTTCGGTGTGGCGAAGAGAGGCGGCGGAGAAGGAGTAGTTCGCTCCATTTTGGAGGGGGTTGCTCCACTATACGCTCCGTCACTGTTAGCTCTGGACACACACTGACTGGCAAACGAACTCCCTCGACCTACATTTCTGCCGCGCGCTTAACGGAAGTTCACCGGTTTCTTGTTCCTTTAGGAGCTTTTAGCCGTTGTCTTCTCAGATAAAAGCCGGCGAACTCAGGCAATGACCAACTTCTGAGTCCGTTGTTCCTTTGACTAAGGAGTAACTCGATTCCGACGCGCTTGGCTCCTGCTGGTTGGTGGTATGCCGACTCAACTATTTTGAGCACGCTGCACTTCCTCAAGGCAAGCTGTGGTCAGATGAGAATGCGTTCATACTCGTCACAAAGGTACGTTTTCACGAGGGCTGTTGAAGGACTACATTCTCTATTGGGAAGAAAGTTGACGTGAAAGGTCTCGTTGTGAGGATGTCACTGGTTCGAAGGCGCAGTCCCGAATCCAGATTCATTGACGTCACCACCGCCTATACTGAGCGCCTTCTTCCGTCCAAATTCGAGGCGGTTGGAGGAAGTCCTTCCACACTATGAGTGTATGTCTTGATCAGCTGTTTTCGTGTTTGTACCTGTATGTGTGGTTGAGTTTTGTTCTGTTCCTCGATCATCTTAGCCTCTCTTATGAGGAGCTGTGTGAACTCGACGAGTC
>CAWUBA010000033.1:0-12500 GCA_963920205.1 Stenodema calcarata | reverse complement strand
ACGTTTTGACGTTGAAAATAGTGTGTACGATCTCTACACTTTCATTTCTGCCCAATATTTCGCCCTTGTTATATCCATCAATCCCTATCCTCTCAATATTCATTGGGTTTAGATGGAATTACGTTCCCCATTCACAAGCAAGTAAGGAGTATGAAACTCTTAAGGAGGTGTCCAAGTTTGCCGTTCACCTGTATGACGTATTAATACAATTTCACCTTTGCCGTTCACCTGTATGGAAAGTATATAAGAATAATTCCTAAAGTCGGTGATAAGATTAAGGTGGGTAGCAAAGAATAGAAAATTAACACAAGTCCACGTTTTGACGTTGAAAGTAGTGTGTACGATCTCTACACTTTCATTTCTGCGCAATATTTCGCCCTTGTTATATCCATCAATCCCTATCCTCTCAATATTCATTGGGTTTAGGTGGAATTACGTTTCCCATTCACAAGCAAGTGCGGGTAAACGGCGGGAGTAACTATGAAACTCTTAAGGAGGTGTCCAAGTTTGCCGTTCACCTGTATGACGTATTAATACAATTTCACCTTTGCCGTTCACCTGTATGGAAAGTATATAAGAATAATTCCTAAAGTCGGTGATAAGATTAAGGTGGGTAGCAAAGAATAGAAAATTAACACAAGTCCACGTTTTGACGTTGAAAGTAGTGTGTACGATCTCTACACTTTCATTTCTGCGCAATATTTCGCCCTTGTTATATCCATCAATCCCTATCCTCTCAATATTCATTGGGTTTAGGTGGAATTACGTTTCCCATTCACAAGCAAGTGCGGGTAAACGGCGGGAGTAACTATGAAACTCTTAAGGAGGTGTCCAAGTTTGCCGTTCACCTGTATGACGAATTAATACAATTTCACCTTTGCCGTTCACCTGTATCCCCAATTCACTGAGCATCACTGAGCATCATTGAGCATCATTGAGCATCCTTTGAGCATCCTTTGAGCATCCTTTGAGCATCACTGAGCATCCTTTGAGCATCCTTTGAGCATCCTTTGAGCATCACTGAACATCATTGAGCATCCTTTGAGCATCCTTTGAGCATTTTTCGTTTTCACCAAGTATTTGAGTCGACAATTGCTCTTCATGAAGGTCCATTCGAACTCAAATAAACACCTCGAGTCGATATGAAGTCAACATTTTTTCGTTTTCACGAAGTATTTGAGTCGACAATTGCTCTTCTTGAAGGTCCATTCGAACTCAAATGCACACCTCGAGTCGATATGAAGTCAACTTTTTTTCGTTTTCACGAAGTATTTGAGTCGACAATTGCTCTTCTTGAAGGTTCATTCGAACTCAAATAAACACCTCGAGTCGATATGAAGTCAACTTTTTTCGTTTTCACGAAGTATTTGAGTCGACAAATGCTCTTCTTGAAGGTCCATTCGAACTAAAATAAAAACGTCGAGTCGATATGAGGAGCTTACTTTCAAACGGGCTTATATCCACTTTTTACACTTTTCGTTTTTTTTGTGGAAAATGAATCTTTGGGGTGAAGCCTAGCACCTCCTGAGTTGATTTCCTTCCAAAACGATTTCTATCCACCTCTAAAAGCTCACTGAAAATCGGTTTACTGAAAATCCACCCCGTTATGTTCAACTGAATCTTTTTCATCGAAGTGGCTTTCATCCATCTGATACTGGTGTGTATGACTTTCATTTATTATTATCATATTATTTTTATCTTTCAATTTTATATTAAATAACAAGGGATGGAAATGTGATGTTTTTATTCAAGAGTCCCATTTTTTTTTCAAAATGGCTCATATCCACGGTTTTTCATCAAATGGGCTTATATCCAAATTAAAAATGGCGGTATCACCTTCAATATGTAAAGTAGATAATTGAAAATATATGGTGTTCTTTACACTGCTATGTAAGCTTTTGAAAGTAAGCTCCTCATATGAAGTCAACTTTTTTTCGTTCTTCTTGAAGGTCCATTCGAACTCAAATAAACACCTCGAGTTTCCCATTCACAAGCAAGTGCGGGTAAACGGCGGGAGTAACTATGAAACTCTTAAGGAGGTGTCCAAGTTTGCCGTTCACCTGTATGACGTATTAATACAATTTCACCTTTGCCGTTCACCTGTATGGAAAGTATATAAGAATAATTCCTAAAGTCGGTGATAAGATTAAGGTGGGTAACAAAGAATAGAAAATTAACACAAGTCCACGTTTTGACGTTGAAAATAGTGTGTACGATCTCTACACTTTCATTTCTGCCCAATATTTCGCCCTTGTTATATCCATCAATCCCTATCCTCTCAATATTCATTGGGTTTAGATGGAATTACGTTCCCCATTCACAAGCAAGTAAGGAGTATGAAACTCTTAAGGAGGTGTCCAAGTTTGCCGTTCACCTGTATGACGTATTAATACAATTTCACCTTTGCCGTTCACCTGTATGGAAAGTATATAAGAATAATTCCTAAAGTCGGTGATAAGATTAAGGTGGGTAGCAAAGAATAGAAAATTAACACAAGTCCACGTTTTGACGTTGAAAGTAGTGTGTACGATCTCTACACTTTCATTTCTGCGCAATATTTCGCCCTTGTTATATCCATCAATCCCTATCCTCTCAATATTCATTGGGTTTAGGTGGAATTACGTTTCCCATTCACAAGCAAGTGCGGGTAAACGGCGGGAGTAACTATGAAACTCTTAAGGAGGTGTCCAAGTTTGCCGTTCACCTGTATGACGTATTAATACAATTTCACCTTTGCCGTTCACCTGTATGGAAAGTATATAAGAATAATTCCTAAAGTCGGTGATAAGATTAAGGTGGGTAGCAAAGAATAGAAAATTAACACAAGTCCACGTTTTGACGTTGAAAGTAGTGTGTACGATCTCTACACTTTCATTTCTGCGCAATATTTCGCCCTTGTTATATCCATCAATCCCTATCCTCTCAATATTCATTGGGTTTAGGTGGAATTACGTTTCCCATTCACAAGCAAGTGCGGGTAAACGGCGGGAGTAACTATGAAACTCTTAAGGAGGTGTCCAAGTTTGCCGTTCACCTGTATGACGAATTAATACAATTTCACCTTTGCCGTTCACCTGTATCCCCAATTCACTGAGCATCACTGAGCATCATTGAGCATCATTGAGCATCCTTTGAGCATCCTTTGAGCATCCTTTGAGCATCACTGAGCATCCTTTGAGCATCCTTTGAGCATCCTTTGAGCATCACTGAACATCATTGAGCATCCTTTGAGCATCCTTTGAGCATTTTTCGTTTTCACCAAGTATTTGAGTCGACAATTGCTCTTCATGAAGGTCCATTCGAACTCAAATAAACACCTCGAGTCGATATGAAGTCAACATTTTTTCGTTTTCACGAAGTATTTGAGTCGACAATTGCTCTTCTTGAAGGTCCATTCGAACTCAAATGCACACCTCGAGTCGATATGAAGTCAACTTTTTTTCGTTTTCACGAAGTATTTGAGTCGACAATTGCTCTTCTTGAAGGTTCATTCGAACTCAAATAAACACCTCGAGTCGATATGAAGTCAACTTTTTTCGTTTTCACGAAGTATTTGAGTCGACAAATGCTCTTCTTGAAGGTCCATTCGAACTAAAATAAAAACGTCGAGTCGATATGAGGAGCTTACTTTCAAACGGGCTTATATCCACTTTTTACACTTTTCGTTTTTTTTGTGGAAAATGAATCTTTGGGGTGAAGCCTAGCACCTCCTGAGTTGATTTCCTTCCAAAACGATTTCTATCCACCTCTAAAAGCTCACTGAAAATCGGTTTACTGAAAATCCACCCCGTTATGTTCAACTGAATCTTTTTCATCGAAGTGGCTTTCATCCATCTGATACTGGTGTGTATGACTTTCATTTATTATTATCATATTATTTTTATCTTTCAATTTTATATTAAATAACAAGGGATGGAAATGTGATGTTTTTATTCAAGAGTCCCATTTTTTTTTCAAAATGGCTCATATCCACGGTTTTTCATCAAATGGGCTTATATCCAAATTAAAAATGGCGGTATCACCTTCAATATGTAAAGTAGATAATTGAAAATATATGGTGTTCTTTACACTGCTATGTAAGCTTTTGAAAGTAAGCTCCTCATATGAAGTCAACTTTTTTTCGTTCTTCTTGAAGGTCCATTCGAACTCAAATAAACACCTCGAGTTTCCCATTCACAAGCAAGTGCGGGTAAACGGCGGGAGTAACTATGAAACTCTTAAGGAGGTGTACGTTGAAAGTAGTGTGTACGATCTCTACACTTTCATTTCTGCGCAATATTTCGCCCTTGTTATATCCATCAATCCCTATCCTCTCAATATTCATTGGGTTTAGGTGGAATTACGTTTCCCATTCACAAGCAAGTGCGGGTAAACGGCGGGAGTAACTATGAAACTCTTAAGGAGGTGTCCAAGTTTGCCGTTCACCTGTATGACGAATTAATACAATTTCACCTTTGCCGTTCACCTGTATCCCCAATTCACTGAGCATCACTGAGCATCATTGAGCATCATTGAGCATCCTTTGAGCATCCTTTGAGCATCCTTTGAGCATCACTGAGCATCCTTTGAGCATCCTTTGAGCATCCTTTGAGCATCACTGAACATCATTGAGCATCCTTTGAGCATCCTTTGAGCATTTTTCGTTTTCACCAAGTATTTGAGTCGACAATTGCTCTTCATGAAGGTCCATTCGAACTCAAATAAACACCTCGAGTCGATATGAAGTCAACATTTTTTCGTTTTCACGAAGTATTTGAGTCGACAATTGCTCTTCTTGAAGGTCCATTCGAACTCAAATGCACACCTCGAGTCGATATGAAGTCAACTTTTTTTCGTTTTCACGAAGTATTTGAGTCGACAATTGCTCTTCTTGAAGGTTCATTCGAACTCAAATAAACACCTCGAGTCGATATGAAGTCAACTTTTTTCGTTTTCACGAAGTATTTGAGTCGACAAATGCTCTTCTTGAAGGTCCATTCGAACTAAAATAAAAACGTCGAGTCGATATGAGGAGCTTACTTTCAAACGGGCTTATATCCACTTTTTACACTTTTCGTTTTTTTTGTGGAAAATGAATCTTTGGGGTGAAGCCTAGCACCTCCTGAGTTGATTTCCTTCCAAAACGATTTCTATCCACCTCTAAAAGCTCACTGAAAATCGGTTTACTGAAAATCCACCCCGTTATGTTCAACTGAATCTTTTTCATCGAAGTGGCTTTCATCCATCTGATACTGGTGTGTATGACTTTCATTTATTATTATCATATTATTTTTATCTTTCAATTTTATATTAAATAACAAGGGATGGAAATGTGATGTTTTTATTCAAGAGTCCCATTTTTTTTTCAAAATGGCTCATATCCACGGTTTTTCATCAAATGGGCTTATATCCAAATTAAAAATGGCGGTATCACCTTCAATATGTAAAGTAGATAATTGAAAATATATGGTGTTCTTTACACTGCTATGTAAGCTTTTGAAAGTAAGCTCCTCATATGAAGTCAACTTTTTTTCGTTCTTCTTGAAGGTCCATTCGAACTCAAATAAACACCTCGAGTTTCCCATTCACAAGCAAGTGCGGGTAAACGGCGGGAGTAACTATGAAACTCTTAAGGAGGTGTACGTTGAAAGTAGTGTGTACGATCTCTACACTTTCATTTCTGCGCAATATTTCGCCCTTGTTATATCCATCAATCCCTATCCTCTCAATATTCATTGGGTTTAGGTGGAATTACGTTTCCCATTCACAAGCAAGTGCGGGTAAACGGCGGGAGTAACTATGAAACTCTTAAGGAGGTGTCCAAGTTTGCCGTTCACCTGTATGACGTATTAATACAATTTCACCTTTGCCGTTCACCTGTATGGAAAGTATATAAGAATAATTCCTAAAGTCGGTGATAAGATTAAGGTGGGTAGCAAAGAATAGAAAATTAACACAAGTCCACGTTTTGACGTTGAAAGTAGTGTGTACGATCTCTACACTTTCATTTCTGCGCAATATTTCGCCCTTGTTATATCCATCAATCCCTATCCTCTCAATATTCATTGGGTTTAGGTGGAATTACGTTTCCCATTCACAAGCAAGTGCGGGTAAACGGCGGGAGTAACTATGAAACTCTTAAGGAGGTGTCCAAGTTTGCCGTTCACCTGTATGACGAATTAATACAATTTCACCTTTGCCGTTCACCTGTATCCCCAATTCACTGAGCATCACTGAGCATCATTGAGCATCATTGAGCATCCTTTGAGCATCCTTTGAGCATCCTTTGAGCATCACTGAGCATCCTTTGAGCATCCTTTGAGCATCCTTTGAGCATCACTGAACATCATTGAGCATCCTTTGAGCATCCTTTGAGCATTTTTCGTTTTCACCAAGTATTTGAGTCGACAATTGCTCTTCATGAAGGTCCATTCGAACTCAAATAAACACCTCGAGTCGATATGAAGTCAACATTTTTTCGTTTTCACGAAGTATTTGAGTCGACAATTGCTCTTCTTGAAGGTCCATTCGAACTCAAATGCACACCTCGAGTCGATATGAAGTCAACTTTTTTTCGTTTTCACGAAGTATTTGAGTCGACAATTGCTCTTCTTGAAGGTTCATTCGAACTCAAATAAACACCTCGAGTCGATATGAAGTCAACTTTTTTCGTTTTCACGAAGTATTTGAGTCGACAAATGCTCTTCTTGAAGGTCCATTCGAACTAAAATAAAAACGTCGAGTCGATATGAGGAGCTTACTTTCAAACGGGCTTATATCCACTTTTTACACTTTTCGTTTTTTTTGTGGAAAATGAATCTTTGGGGTGAAGCCTAGCACCTCCTGAGTTGATTTCCTTCCAAAACGATTTCTATCCACCTCTAAAAGCTCACTGAAAATCGGTTTACTGAAAATCCACCCCGTTATGTTCAACTGAATCTTTTTCATCGAAGTGGCTTTCATCCATCTGATACTGGTGTGTATGACTTTCATTTATTATTATCATATTATTTTTATCTTTCAATTTTATATTAAATAACAAGGGATGGAAATGTGATGTTTTTATTCAAGAGTCCCATTTTTTTTTCAAAATGGCTCATATCCACGGTTTTTCATCAAATGGGCTTATATCCAAATTAAAAATGGCGGTATCACCTTCAATATGTAAAGTAGATAATTGAAAATATATGGTGTTCTTTACACTGCTATGTAAGCTTTTGAAAGTAAGCTCCTCATATGAAGTCAACTTTTTTTCGTTCTTCTTGAAGGTCCATTCGAACTCAAATAAACACCTCGAGTTTCCCATTCACAAGCAAGTGCGGGTAAACGGCGGGAGTAACTATGAAACTCTTAAGGAGGTGTCCAAGTTTGCCGTTCACCTGTATGACGTATTAATACAATTTCACCTTTGCCGTTCACCTGTATGGAAAGTATATAAGAATAATTCCTAAAGTCGGTGATAAGATTAAGGTGGGTAACAAAGAATAGAAAATTAACACAAGTCCACGTTTTGACGTTGAAAATAGTGTGTACGATCTCTACACTTTCATTTCTGCCCAATATTTCGCCCTTGTTATATCCATCAATCCCTATCCTCTCAATATTCATTGGGTTTAGATGGAATTACGTTCCCCATTCACAAGCAAGTAAGGAGTATGAAACTCTTAAGGAGGTGTCCAAGTTTGCCGTTCACCTGTATGACGTATTAATACAATTTCACCTTTGCCGTTCACCTGTATGGAAAGTATATAAGAATAATTCCTAAAGTCGGTGATAAGATTAAGGTGGGTAGCAAAGAATAGAAAATTAACACAAGTCCACGTTTTGACGTTGAAAGTAGTGTGTACGATCTCTACACTTTCATTTCTGCGCAATATTTCGCCCTTGTTATATCCATCAATCCCTATCCTCTCAATATTCATTGGGTTTAGGTGGAATTACGTTTCCCATTCACAAGCAAGTGCGGGTAAACGGCGGGAGTAACTATGAAACTCTTAAGGAGGTGTCCAAGTTTGCCGTTCACCTGTATGACGTATTAATACAATTTCACCTTTGCCGTTCACCTGTATGGAAAGTATATAAGAATAATTCCTAAAGTCGGTGATAAGATTAAGGTGGGTAGCAAAGAATAGAAAATTAACACAAGTCCACGTTTTGACGTTGAAAGTAGTGTGTACGATCTCTACACTTTCATTTCTGCGCAATATTTCGCCCTTGTTATATCCATCAATCCCTATCCTCTCAATATTCATTGGGTTTAGGTGGAATTACGTTTCCCATTCACAAGCAAGTGCGGGTAAACGGCGGGAGTAACTATGAAACTCTTAAGGAGGTGTCCAAGTTTGCCGTTCACCTGTATGACGAATTAATACAATTTCACCTTTGCCGTTCACCTGTATCCCCAATTCACTGAGCATCACTGAGCATCATTGAGCATCATTGAGCATCCTTTGAGCATCCTTTGAGCATCCTTTGAGCATCACTGAGCATCCTTTGAGCATCCTTTGAGCATCCTTTGAGCATCACTGAACATCATTGAGCATCCTTTGAGCATCCTTTGAGCATTTTTCGTTTTCACCAAGTATTTGAGTCGACAATTGCTCTTCATGAAGGTCCATTCGAACTCAAATAAACACCTCGAGTCGATATGAAGTCAACATTTTTTCGTTTTCACGAAGTATTTGAGTCGACAATTGCTCTTCTTGAAGGTCCATTCGAACTCAAATGCACACCTCGAGTCGATATGAAGTCAACTTTTTTTCGTTTTCACGAAGTATTTGAGTCGACAATTGCTCTTCTTGAAGGTTCATTCGAACTCAAATAAACACCTCGAGTCGATATGAAGTCAACTTTTTTCGTTTTCACGAAGTATTTGAGTCGACAAATGCTCTTCTTGAAGGTCCATTCGAACTAAAATAAAAACGTCGAGTCGATATGAGGAGCTTACTTTCAAACGGGCTTATATCCACTTTTTACACTTTTCGTTTTTTTTGTGGAAAATGAATCTTTGGGGTGAAGCCTAGCACCTCCTGAGTTGATTTCCTTCCAAAACGATTTCTATCCACCTCTAAAAGCTCACTGAAAATCGGTTTACTGAAAATCCACCCCGTTATGTTCAACTGAATCTTTTTCATCGAAGTGGCTTTCATCCATCTGATACTGGTGTGTATGACTTTCATTTATTATTATCATATTATTTTTATCTTTCAATTTTATATTAAATAACAAGGGATGGAAATGTGATGTTTTTATTCAAGAGTCCCATTTTTTTTTCAAAATGGCTCATATCCACGGTTTTTCATCAAATGGGCTTATATCCAAATTAAAAATGGCGGTATCACCTTCAATATGTAAAGTAGATAATTGAAAATATATGGTGTTCTTTACACTGCTATGTAAGCTTTTGAAAGTAAGCTCCTCATATGAAGTCAACTTTTTTTCGTTCTTCTTGAAGGTCCATTCGAACTCAAATAAACACCTCGAGTTTCCCATTCACAAGCAAGTGCGGGTAAACGGCGGGAGTAACTATGAAACTCTTAAGGAGGTGTCCAAGTTTGCCGTTCACCTGTATGACGTATTAATACAATTTCACCTTTGCCGTTCACCTGTATGGAAAGTATATAAGAATAATTCCTAAAGTCGGTGATAAGATTAAGGTGGGTAACAAAGAATAGAAAATTAACACAAGTCCACGTTTTGACGTTGAAAATAGTGTGTACGATCTCTACACTTTCATTTCTGCCCAATATTTCGCCCTTGTTATATCCATCAATCCCTATCCTCTCAATATTCATTGGGTTTAGATGGAATTACGTTCCCCATTCACAAGCAAGTAAGGAGTATGAAACTCTTAAGGAGGTGTCCAAGTTTGCCGTTCACCTGTATGACGTATTAATACAATTTCACCTTTGCCGTTCACCTGTATGGAAAGTATATAAGAATAATTCCTAAAGTCGGTGATAAGATTAAGGTGGGTAGCAAAGAATAGAAAATTAACACAAGTCCACGTTTTGACGTTGAAAGTAGTGTGTACGATCTCTACACTTTCATTTCTGCGCAATATTTCGCCCTTGTTATATCCATCAATCCCTATCCTCTCAATATTCATTGGGTTTAGGTGGAATTACGTTTCCCATTCACAAGCAAGTGCGGGTAAACGGCGGGAGTAACTATGAAACTCTTAAGGAGGTGTCCAAGTTTGCCGTTCACCTGTATGACGTATTAATACAATTTCACCTTTGCCGTTCACCTGTATGGAAAGTATATAAGAATAATTCCTAAAGTCGGTGATAAGATTAAGGTGGGTAGCAAAGAATAGAAAATTAACACAAGTCCACGTTTTGACGTTGAAAGTAGTGTGTACGATCTCTACACTTTCATTTCTGCGCAATATTTCGCCCTTGTTATATCCATCAATCCCTATCCTCTCAATATTCATTGGGTTTAGGTGGAATTACGTTTCCCATTCACAAGCAAGTGCGGGTAAACGGCGGGAGTAACTATGAAACTCTTAAGGAGGTGTCCAAGTTTGCCGTTCACCTGTATGACGAATTAATACAATTTCACCTTTGCCGTTCACCTGTATCCCCAATTCACTGAGCATCACTGAGCATCATTGAGCATCATTGAGCATCCTTTGAGCATCCTTTGAGCATCCTTTGAGCATCACTGAGCATCCTTTGAGCATCCTTTGAGCATCCTTTGAGCATCACTGAACATCATTGAGCATCCTTTGAGCATCCTTTGAGCATTTTTCGTTTTCACCAAGTATTTGAGTCGACAATTGCTCTTCATGAAGGTCCATTCGAACTCAAATAAACACCTCGAGTCGATATGAAGTCAACATTTTTTCGTTTTCACGAAGTATTTGAGTCGACAATTGCTCTTCTTGAAGGTCCATTCGAACTCAAATGCACACCTCGAGTCGATATGAAGTCAACTTTTTTTCGTTTTCACGAAGTATTTGAGTCGACAATTGCTCTTCTTGAAGGTTCATTCGAACTCAAATAAACACCTCGAGTCGATATGAAGTCAACTTTTTTCGTTTTCACGAAGTATTTGAGTCGACAAATGCTCTTCTTGAAGGTCCATTCGAACTAAAATAAAAACGTCGAGTCGATATGAGGAGCTTACTTTCAAACGGGCTTATATCCACTTTTTACACTTTTCGTTTTTTTTGTGGAAAATGAATCTTTGGGGTGAAGCCTAGCACCTCCTGAGTTGATTTCCTTCCAAAACGATTTCTATCCACCTCTAAAAGCTCACTGAAAATCGGTTTACTGAAAATCCACCCCGTTATGTTCAACTGAATCTTTTTCATCGAAGTGGCTTTCATCCATCTGATACTGGTGTGTATGACTTTCATTTATTATTATCATATTATTTTTATCTTTCAATTTTATATTAAATAACAAGGGATGGAAATGTGATGTTTTTATTCAAGAGTCCCATTTTTTTTTCAAAATGGCTCATATCCACGGTTTTTCATCAAATGGGCTTATATCCAAATTAAAAATGGCGGTATCACCTTCAATATGTAAAGTAGATAATTGAAAATATATGGTGTTCTTTACACTGCTATGTAAGCTTTTGAAAGTAAGCTCCTCATATGAAGTCAACTTTTTTTCGTTCTTCTTGAAGGTCCATTCGAACTCAAATAAACACCTCGAGTTTCCCATTCACAAGCAAGTGCGGGTAAACGGCGGGAGTAACTATGAAACTCTTAAGGAGGTGTACGTTGAAAGTAGTGTGTACGATCTCTACACTTTCATTTCTGCGCAATATTTCGCCCTTGTTATATCCATCAATCCCTATCCTCTCAATATTCATTGGGTTTAGGTGGAATTACGTTTCCCATTCACAAGCAAGTGCGGGTAAACGGCGGGAGTAACTATGAAACTCTTAAGGAGGTGTCCAAGTTTGCCGTTCACCTGTATGACGTATTAATACAATTTCACCTTTGCCGTTCACCTGTATGGAAAGTATATAAGAATAATTCCTAAAGTCGGTGATAAGATTAAGGTGGGTAGCAAAGAATAGAAAATTAACACAAGTCCACGTTTTGACGTTGAAAGTAGTGTGTACGATCTCTACACTTTCATTTCTGCGCAATATTTCGCCCTTGTTATATCCATCAATCCCTATCCTCTCAATATTCATTGGGTTTAGGTGGAATTACGTTTCCCATTCACAAGCAAGTGCGGGTAAACGGCGGGAGTAACTATGAAACTCTTAAGGAGGTGTCCAAGTTTGCCGTTCACCTGTATGACGAATTAATACAATTTCACCTTTGCCGTTCACCTGTATCCCCAATTCACTGAGCATCACTGAGCATCATTGAGCATCATTGAGCATCCTTTGAGCATCCTTTGAGCATCCTTTGAGCATCACTGAGCATCCTTTGAGCATCCTTTGAGCATCCTTTGAGCATCACTGAACATCATTGAGCATTTTGAGCATCCTTTGAGCATTTTTCGTTTTCACCAAGTATTTGAGTCGACAATTGCTCTTCATGAAGGTCC
>CAWUBA010000032.1:0-24214 GCA_963920205.1 Stenodema calcarata | reverse complement strand
ATGATCCACGAAACTTTTCATAACCCTAGGTCAAGGGGAAGGGGTTCAAAACGAATTTTGAAATTTTGAAAATTCCATATCTCGAAAAATTCCCATCAAACGGTATGTTTTTTATTTCATATTTAGATAGAGTTTGTTCCGTAGAATTTTTTAAGACCATCCGCAGCTTTGTACGACCAGCCGTTCGTTCACAATGACGGCTCAAAGATTGTGCCTCACAACCCGATCGTGAATCAAACTGTTGAAATACAGGTCCATTTTCATACTAACAAGCTCTTTGGAACATCATATGGCTTATGTGATGTCGAGTTTGTTGTTCTGAGGTGCGTTTCGTGCTACGGAAATGAAGGTAATTTCGAATGTTTGTTGGTAGGTACTTCTTTTATAGAAAAATTATTACCGACGTAGTATTAAAAACCCCAGAATTATATCGTATTAATTAATCATAATTAATAATAATTATTATTAATAATAAATACGAATTATCAATACCTAACAATAATTTATAATAATTTTCACTAGGTACTTGATAAAATTGTTAATAATTAGTGATAATTGATAATAATAATTAATCTAACATTTAGGATCTAGACATTTAGACCTAGTGATCTAGACAGAAGGGTGATCTGTACAAAGAAGATAATGAACCGTTGTGTCAAGAATTTGCAGAGTTTTGTCTGTAAAATTGTTTAAATAATACCTATTTGTTTAAACAAATGAAATTTTGATGATGAGCTACATACTTGAAATTTTAAATATAGGTCAGAAATGGATGACATTTCAATATTCACTCGGTTTTTTTCTCATTGCAAACCTGTTCATTGTGTACCCAAGATCCTTTCCTTAAAGACCTGGCAGCGGGAAATATTATTCAACATGGTTAGAAAAGGGAAAAACAAGTTTTGTAAAAAATCCCAATGCTCTAGGTAGTAGTCGATACCAGTGACCAACATTTTCTTCAGTAGTCGACATGGTTTTGCACTAGTAGTCGACCTACATGTGTTAGAAGTCGACAGTATCACTTGAGTCAGTAGTCGACAGGTTTCGTCATTCCATCGTTTTCGAATTTTACGACATCTAAATAAAACACATTCAACTGTGAATCGGAACTTGAAAATAGATTAATAAGATGTACCTAATGAAGTTATCAGACTTTTTATTTGCAAACAGCTCATTATCAGTCTCAAATTTCAATAAGTACTTAAGTAAAAAGGTATGAAAACTATAGTCGAAAACTCATTGTCAGAAAATTGACATTACAGTTGGGCTTAGGTACCTATTTACACATTTTTTTGACATTTTCATGTCTTTGCTTTGGCACATAAACTGAAACGGGAAAAATTTGTTCCCTTGATTCACCCTTTCCCTCAGATCACGTCAGAACACAAGCGACCGGCGGAAAATTACGTCAGATCCTATGACGCACGAGCGTATGACGTAAGACGGCTGGCAGGAGGCCAACTAGTACGTCAGAGCCTATGACGGACGAGCGTATGACGTAAGACGGCTGGCAGGATAACTAGTGCGTCAGAGCCAATGACGCACAAGCGTATGA
The DNA here is from genome assembly GCA_963920205.1 of Stenodema calcarata. Taxonomy (NCBI): domain Eukaryota; kingdom Metazoa; phylum Arthropoda; class Insecta; order Hemiptera; family Miridae; genus Stenodema; species Stenodema calcarata. The sequence goes on along the minus strand of CAWUBA010000032.1, from coordinate 22,659 downwards.
CGTAAGACGGCTGGCAGGTGGCCAACAAGTACGTCAGAGCCTATGACGCACGAGCGTATGACGTAAGACGGCTGGCAGGAGGCCAACAAGTACGTCAGAGCCTATGACGCACGAGCGTATGACGTAAGACGGCTGGCAAAATAACTAGTGCGTCAGAGCCAATGACGCACAAGCGTATGACGTAAGACGGGTGGCAGGTGGCCAACAAGCACGTCAGAGCCTATGACGCACGAGCGTATGACGTAAGACGGCTGGCAGGAGACCAACAAGTGCGTCATAGCCTATGACGCACGAGCGTATGACGTAAGACGGCTAGCAGGAGGCCAACAAGTACGTCAGAGCCTATGACGCACGAGCGTATGACGTAATACGGCTGGCAGGAGCCAACTAGTGCGTCATACGACGAGACCTTTTATGTCTCTGCGCCCCCTGTCACACCCACACCGCGTACCTCGTACTTCATTTTGGTTTATTATCTTCGATAATGAACCATTGGAATCGCCCAAAGAAAAAAAAATTTTAACCCCCCCTCAAAATTTGTTGGTTTACGTTTCAAGATCGAATAAAAAAAAATCCGTCCGTCCGCCGTACGCCGTCCGCGGCACTTTGCCCAGTTAGCGTTGAGTTAAAATTACGAAATTTTTTTTATGGGTTTCGACCAACCCCACAATGGTCCTCGAAACTTTTCATAACCCTAGGTCAAGGGGAAGGGGTTCAAAACGAATTTTGAAAATTTGAAAATCTCATATCTCGAAAAATTCATATAGAACGGTATGTTTTTTATTTCTTTTTCTTTACATGGGCTTTCCACCTCAGCTTGCAGTCGAGAGTCATGCCAATGTATTTCGCCTCGTCCGCTTAAGGTACTGTTTGTGAGTTAATATTAACTTATTAAATTTTAATGGGATTACGTATGTCTTCAGATTCGTGAAGTTTATATGGATAGGTTTCGTTTCGTTCAACTTCTTCCTAATCGCTTCGTCCATTTTAGGACGTAATGCGAGATTGCAATTCTGACTTCGCCGTCGTGTTCAGCGGTGAAATGTCCAAATGTCGGATGCAATGTGGCGATAAATAAATAATCAAAATTGTTGGAAAAGTAAACAAAATAATGTTATTTCTGGATTCGGTTGATGTTACCAATGTACAATGGAAAATAACTAAACTTGCCTAAATCTATGGCCATAGAAAAATAAACTCCCTTCTGTCTATACCAGACTGTGTTGCAAATCGGCACCATACCATATTCTCACCGTACTCATACCATACCATACGAATTTCTTTCCTATCATACCATACTGTACTATACCAAATCATACATACAATAATATACCATACCATACTCATACCATGTCATACAAACCGAGTGAATATTGAAATGTCATCCATTTCTGACCTATATTTAAAATTTCAAGTATGTAGCTCATCATCAAAATTTCATTTGTTTAAACAAATAGGTATTATTTAAACAATTTTACAGACAAAAAACCGAGTGAATATTGCATTGTGATCCAGTTCTGACCTATTTTTAAAATTTCAAGTCAATAGCTCAGCATCAAAATTTAATTTGTATTATTACAAAAAGGTATTATTTAAACAATTTTACAGATGAGAAACCGAGTGAATATTGCAATGTGGTCTATCCCCGACTGACGGTTAAAATTTCTAGACTGTAGTTTACCTGGAAGATGAAAAAAAGGCAGTTTTATTCTGGGCGGCTACCCGGGACCCACCTAACGGCCGTTTTCGACGCGAAGTTTAGTGTTTTCCCATTCTGTTTTCTGCTTCTCCCTTGTTTCATTTATAAATTAAAGATATTTTCTACAGTCGGACATGAAGGAAAATGGATGTAGAAAAAATTACTTGCAGCTAATAAAGGTGTTGAGGGATGGCAAATTGTAACATATTATGTAAGTAAGATACCTAATATTGTTGGTCTGCCGAAAAAATCAGTTGGATATTGATGGCAGACCATGTCACAAAGTTTCTTCTTACAATGTAGTATCATGTGCCAAAATTTGAATCGTCCTAAAGAAGATGCATTTTTACCATAAAAATGGTCAATAATTGAAATTATTTCTGTTTTCCCACGTTTGAGTTCAGTCTGCCGCCAGAAGGCAGCGGAATATTGATGGCAGACTGCGTCAAAAAGTTTACACTAACATGCTAGTATCACATGCCAAAATTACAACTTTCCCAAAATACATTCATTTTGACCTTGAAAATTGCAATTTTTCAATTTCAGTCTGCCTAACTTAAACAACGGGTTACTGAAGGCAGACTACTCTTTTTCAGTCTTATTGCAGGAGAACAATGTTGAGCCGAAATTTGAAGCATCCTAAAATCACAAAATTTTGATCAGTAATTTGGCAATTTTTGCATTTCAGTCTGTCGGTAGAAAGCAACTGGCTAGGCAAGGCAGACCATGGTCTATTGCTCTCATACCACAGGTACTTTAACGTATTGAAATTTGAATCTTCCTAAAACTGATGAAATTTATCACCAAATTTGGCAATATTTCAATTCAAGTCTGCCATTACTTTTCAACTGCTTTAGATTGGCAGACAAGTCTCAAACTCCTTATTTGGGCATATATAATCATGTGTGAAAATTTGAGGCGTCCCAAATACTGTAAATTTTACACCCGAAAAATGCAATTTTTGAAATTGAGTCTGCCACGCATTTTCAACCGGTTGAAAGTGGCAGACTGGTGAAAACATCTATGTTTGGACATAATCTATCATCTATAAAAGTTCCATCCATCCTAAAGACAGGTCATGTTAGTGCGTTTTCGTCACTTTTTAAATGGCTGCCATTTTTGAAAGCAACCGCTTTGAAATGGCAGACTTGGATTTTCTTACTCAGAATTGACTAGATTTTCATAATTTTATATCAAACCTTCTCCTAAAATGAACACCCATTTTCGGCCTCGGCTCCAGGACTACTGCATACCACTAATTATGAAGCAGTTTAGCTGTAAGGGTAGTTTGAGTTTAGTTCCTATAGTGAGTACCTAATAGGTAGGTATGCACCTAAATATTGCCCTGGTGCCCCACCAGTTTCTGAGCCCACGAGCCGCCCCTGCTCGTTGCTCCCATTATTTTGTTTAGTTATTAGACCTAACAAGTGTATTGTACTGCAATCCTCCTATTCAGGATAACTCTTGCAATAATAAGTACCTTTGTTCAAAGATCTGCTTGATTGATTGATTGATTGATTGAAGCGTTTATTTAATAAACCTGGGATAACAGTAGGGCCTTAAGGCCCTCTCTTCCCTGTTCCCAGGAAACAATGTAGTACATGCTGAAGAAATAACTAGAGAAAACGGTTGGTGACCTCATCAAGGGGACGAGTAAGGAGACGATGAACAGCTGGCCACCAATCACAGATATTATAAAACCACCTATTATTCTACAGCGGCAGTCTCAATAGAACCTGTTAATAAAAATTCACATTATCGCCCATCTCTAACTTATTATCGTTTTGGTTGATGCTCAACACTAATCACACCGATTGAATTTATATAGTTTTGGTTTATTATCTTCAACAATGAACCATTGGAATCGACCAAAGAAAATAATTATAAATTCCTCTCCGCACTCGGGGGTGAGATCGGTGTGAAACAGCTATCGTACAAGTACGCAACCACGAGGGACATTTTATGTCTTTGCGCTCCCTCCCACACCACATACCACGTACCTCGTACTTCTTTTTTTTCGCTTAAAAATTGTTGTAATAAATTATTGAGAATGATCACCTGTGTGTAGGTAAACAATTATTCAAAAAATCACGCTCATACCGCAGCTTGTCGGCCACGCACTCCGCAGTGGTTAACGTAATATGGTTAGGTAAATCGAGAGCTATCCAACGAGTCGTGAACGATTTTTGTACGATAATAACTGGCGAAGTTAAAGTTCCGTAGCAACGAATCGGTTGTACGTGAAAATCAGACGAAGGAGCCGAGAAAAACGATTATCCATAAACCGTCCCGTAGCAAATTCGGTTATATAGGGAAAAACCGCTTTAAAATCTATCCAGCGGTTGAAGCGTCAAACGGTCAACAATTTTTCATAACGCTTTGTTCGTCACGCTTTTTGAGTTATGTGCCATAGTAAAGACATAAAATGTCAAAAAAATGTTTAACCGCCCCTCAAAATTTGTTGGTTTACGTTTCAAGATACGTAAATTCAGAAAATCGAATAAAAAACTCTGCAAATTCTTGACACAACGGTTTATTATCTTCCTTGTGCAGATCACCCTTCTGTATATACCAGACTGTATTGCAAATTGGCACCATACCATATTCTCACCGTACTCATACCATACCATACGAATTTCTTTCCTATCATACCATACTGTATCATACCAAATCATACATACAATAATATACCATACCATACTCATACCATGTCATACAAACCGAGTGAATATTGAAATGTCATCCATTTCTGACCTATATTTAAAATTTCAAGTATCTAGCTCATCATCAAAATTTTATTTGTTTAAACAAATAGGTATTATTTAAACAATTATTTAAACAACTATTGGCACGCCCATGGTCATATATGCATCAGTCGTATGGTGGCCTGAGATTAGCCAGGCTACTGCACAACTCAGGTTTACCAAACTTGGCATTACAGGGGCTATGAATACAACTCCCACAGCACTAGAGGTTCTTTAGACCTCACTCCTTTGCACATTTATATTCAAAGGACAGCCTACCTGGGGGCCATTAGGATGCTGCTAGTGGGGAGGATCACTTGGAAATATTGGACAAAATGAAAACAGAGCCAGTGACTATGTCAGTTCCCGACGCAATGTTGGAAAAAATGAACTTTGACCTACCCTTCAGGGAGATCATTAAGGATCGTAAATGCTGGAAGAGAGGAGTGTCTCTATTTCAACCAGGTTCTCTTGTGTGGTACACGGATGGTTCTGTGATGGGTGGTATGGCTGGCCTGGGTATAAGGGGCCCAAACTCTAGTCTGGCTAAGCCCTTGGGTCCTGCGGCCACCATCTATCAGGCAGAAACCCATGCCATAGAAATATGTGCACAAGAGATTGCCAGAAAACCACTCAAAGGGGCAAGAATCTACAATCTGTAGCCTCTATTCTCTCAAAGCCGCTGCCCAGGGCAACAAGATGACTTTGCTTTGGGTACCTGGGCTGGAAAGAATTGAGAGCAATGAATGAGCTGACTGCCTTGCCAAAAAGGGATCGGAGTCCTACCCATTCGGTCCTGTACCCCAGCTGAGGATTTCTAAGAGTTATATACGAGGGTGGAACGATGGTGGAACGAGGGTGGAACTCAGCGAATTGAGAAATGGGAGGCCAACACGCGTGTAACCTATTGGCAGAACACTCCGAAGCTGAGGTAAGCCGAGAGGTTAATAACCATTTCCAAGAAACGAGCACTTATGTCCCTGAGGCGCCAAGACCTTCGCAAGCTCGCAGGTCTCCTCACTGGCCATTGCGCTTTACAAAATGGGTAAGGTCAGGGCAGTTGAATGCCACCTCTGCCGTGAAGAGTCGGAAACAGCGGAGCATAATATTATACTTTGCGAGCGTCCCGCTGTTGCATCACTAAGATTTCGGAAATGGTGACTTAACACCTGCCAATATTGCTAAGGATGCCTGTAAACCTCCTTCACTTTGTGAAAGAAGAGGTCATTAGTAAGGTTCTAAATTAAGTTGGGGATTAGTCTCTTGGTCTCAGTGACAAGGGGTACCTCCCGTCCCTCTTCGGAAAAAACAAAAACAAGTTGAATTCTGAAACGATCCTAAATCTTGACTGTGTTCTATTCCTCTCGCTCCGCCACGTGGAGTTTTCTGTAGTTGCGATTTCTCCTGGGCGGGCGAAAGTTCTTCATATTTTTCCACCGAGTGTTTTCATAATATGATAATTTCATAACATAATATTAATATTATTAATAATACTTAATATGTGTTTCAATTTCATCGAAAACAACGTAAAAAACAAAACAGGGTTGTAATAGCACGGGTTTACGTTCGGTAACAGATTTCGTACGCTGCTAAGTAAGATGCTCCACAGTGGAAGAGGGCAAGAGGAAGGCAAACCTCACTAATCTAATAGAAGTTCACATAGCGGACTCGAGTGCTGTTCAAATATTTGTGAGGGCCCCTCAAATAGCCACTTGTGCCGCCTCGCCCTGTTATGTCGGCCACTTCGGCTGCTTTCCTGGTTCTAATGAGAGAACGGTGTTGATACGCCCCGCCGATACAGAAGTAGAAGGCAACGGCTTTTACTTCGCTTTCTGCATACACCGCGATACGACAACAGCTTTCGACTGTTAATCCGTGTGAGCTTTTCAAGTCCTTACCAGTAAACTCTATCTGAATATGAAATAAAAAAAACCGTTTGATGGGAATTTTTTGGGACATGAAATTTTCAAAATTTCAAAATTCGTTTTGAACCCCTTCCCCTTGACCTAGGGTTATGAAAAGTTTCGAGGATCATTGTGGGGCTGGTCCAAACCCAGAAACCAAATTTCGTAATTTTAACTCAACGCTAACTGGGCGTTTAGATAGAGTTTGTTCCGTAGAATTTTTTAGGACCATCCGCAGCTTTGTACGACCAGCCGTTCGTTCACAATGACGGCTCAAAGGTTGTGCCTCACAACACGATCGTGAATCAAACTGTTGAAATACAGGTCCATTTTCATACTAACAAGCTCTTTGGAACATCATATGGCTTAAGTGATGTCGAGTTTGTTGTTCTGAGGTGCGTTTCGTGCTACGGAAATGAAGGTAATTTCGAATGTTTGTTGGTAGGTACTTCTTTTATAGAAAAATTATTACCGACGTAGTATTAAAAACCCCAGAATTATATCGTATTAATTAATCATAATTAATAATAATTATTATTAATAATAAATACAAATTATTAATACCTTACATAAAATTGTAATAATTTTCACTAGGTATGTACTTGATAAAATTGTTATTATTAGTGATAATTGATAATAATAATTAATCTAACATTTAGGATCTAGATATTTAGACCTAGTGATCTAGACAGAAGGGTGATCTGTACAAAGAAGATAATGAACCGTTGTGTCATGAATTTGCAGAGTTTTTTCGTTTTCACGAAGTAGTACAGTCTTGTGCGAGAGCTCGAAGAGTCAACATCTGAGAGTAGTTTAGCGAAATAGACAAACAGGTGCCGGAGTCAGGCGCCCGTGTTCGGGAATGGTTATTGCTTACGCAGTGAAATGAGCGATCAAGAAGACGGAAGGCGGACAATTGAGGTCGTCTTGGCCAAAACAAAGGAAGAATTGTTGCGACACCGTGAGTTTACTGGGCCGTTGCGGAGTGTGGACCCTCACGTAAGTTCTGCATTTTTCACGAAGTATTTGAGTCGACAATTGCTCTTCTCGAAGGTCCATTCGAACTCAAATAAACACCTCGAGTCGATATTCATACTTTTTTTCGTTCTCACCAGGGGCGTTGCGTCCATAAGGCCACTTGGGCCACTGCCCCGGCATCCAGAAACACAAAAAACTCGACAAAAAAAATATGCCACCCAGTTGGCATTCGAATATCGTTCCGTATACTGCACCTAGCATTTTCACGAAGTCAAAGAGTTCTCTCTCTCTCTGTCCCAACCTATGTCCAGCATGGCTGCGGCCAAGACAAGTAACTGGGAAGAAGAAGAAGAAGAACGATATTCGATCATTCTATCAGAATATATCGACAGTAATCGATGTTTTGCAATCGAAATCGAAACCTACGCTTCAGGCCCTGGGACCGGGTATTGGCATGGAAACGGACACGACGCTTTACGAAGTGGCCTGCCTGCGCATGCTCAGTAGAGTAAAAATTCGGTAAGCCACGCCTCGTTCCGGCCCGGGCCACATTTCCATAAAAAAATCGTTTGTGTTCACAATCGATTCGATCGTTTCAATTCATCTTGTCATCTCGATAGTAAAACTTTCTGTTGAGTATTCAGTTTTCTGCTTAGGCATGGAAGAAGCTGCTTCTTCCATGCTGCTTAGGTTATAATTTTGTATGTTCCCATTTGAATTCGAGCTCCCGTGACAGATTTGGATTTTTTTGTGGTAATTAAGTGCGTTGTGTCCTGTCTGTGGTCTTGTGGATTGATCAACGTCAACATTCACAGATAAGTACTGCAGTGGAGGTTTGTGATATTATCATACCTAGCTCAAGCTAGAGGCAGCTATTCGTTCAGGGGGCATTTGGCAGCTTCCAAACTGCTTGATACTGCAAGTTTTCCGAATTTTTCAAAATGTTTTCCAACTGAAGATTTTGAAAACACGGTCACTGCTTACGCTATCCTAGAATCTCGGAAACTTAAAACTGAATTGGTGACAATTTATCAGAGAACCGATTTTACTCATTTCACAGGGATTTCTGTTGTTTTTGCACAACAATAACTTAGTTGATACTTATTCTGAAAATGAGAAACTACTAACATTATTGATTACAATTCCAATGACTTCTGCAAAAGCTGAGCTTTGTTTTTCTACGCTTAAAAGAATAAAAACGTTTATTCGATCAACTATTACCCAAGAGAGACTTAATGCTTTGACGATGTTGTCAATAGAGAAGGAAATGATTGCTAATTTTTCTGATTTCAATTGCCCCGCCGCCACCTCCTCGTATGAAGCTATAGCTTCTGGTAATCCCGGGTAGGTACTGGTCAGAACTGCTGTGAACACAGAGCTCACATTCTGACTTGCTAAGAGCTGCGGTTGATTAAAATACACCCATTTCTCATAAGAAGACTCCTGTTGGGAAACATTTACAGGTATTTTGTAGAAAAAGCTCTTAATTTGTGTTCCGAATTTGGTGGCCCACCATTTTCAGAGCCCACGCACCGCTACTGGTTCTCACGAAGTATTTGAGTCGACAATTGTTCTTCTTGAAGGTAAATTCGAACTCAAATAAACACCTCGAGTCGATATGAAGTCAACTTTTTTTCTTTTTCACGAAGTGTTTGAGTCGACAATTGCTCTTCTTGAAGGTCCATTCGAACTCAAATAAACACGTCGAGTCGATATGAAGTCTACTTTTTTTCGTTTTCACGAAGTGTTTGAGTCGACAATTGCTCTTCTTGCAGGTCCTTCGAACTCGAATAAACACCTCGAGTCGATATGAAGTCAACTTTTTTTCTTTTTCACGAAGTATTTGGGTCGACAATTGCTCTTCTTGAAGGTCCATTCGAACTCAAATAAACACCTCGAGTCGATATGAAGTCAACTTTTTTTCTTTTTCACGAAGTGTTTGAGTCGACAATTGCTCTTCTTGAAGGTCCATTCGAACTCAAATAAACACCTCGAGTCGATATGAAGTCACCTTTTTTTCGTTTTCACGAAGTATTTGAGTCGACAATTGCTCTTCTTGAAGGTTCATTCGAACTCAAATAAACACCTCGAATCGATATGAAGTCTACTTTTTTTCGTTTTCAGAAAGTATTTGAGTCGACAATTGTTCTTTTCGAACTCAAATAAACACCTCGAGTCGATATGAAGTCAACTTTGTTTCGTTTTCACGAAGTATTTGAGTCGACAATTGCTCTTCTTGAAGGTCCATTCGAACTCAAATAAACACGTCGAGTCGATATGAAGTCTACTTTTTTTCGTTTTCACGAAGTGTTTGAGTCGACAATTGCTCTTCTTGCAGGTCCTTCGAACTCAAATAAACACCTCGAGTCGATATGAAGTCAACTTTTTTTCTTTTTCACGAAGTATTTGAGTCGACAATTGATCTTCTTGAAGGTCCATTCGAACTCAAATAAACACCTCGAGTCGATATGAAGTCAACTTTTTTTCTTTTTCACGAAGTGTTTGAGTCGACAATTGCTCTTCTTGAAGGTCCATTCGAACTCAAATAAACACCTCGAGTCGATATGAAGTCTACTTTTTTTCCTTTTCACGAAGTGTTTGAGTCGACAATTGCTCTTCTGAAGGTCCATTCGAACTCAAATGAACACCTCGAGTCGATATGAAGTCTCCTTTTGGTTTATATATAATCGATAATGAACAATTGGAATCGCCCAAAGAAAATTTTTAACCCCCCCCCCCCCCTCAAAATTTGTTGGTTTACGTTTCAGGATACGTAGATTCAGAAAATCGAATAAAAAAAAATCCGTCCGTCCGCCGTACACCGTCCGTGCCACTTTGCCCAGTTAGCGTTAAGTTAAAATTACGGTTTCTGGGTTTGGACCAGCCCCACAATGGTCCTCGAAACTTTTCATAACCCTAGGTCAAGGGGAAGGGGTTCAAAACGAATTTTGAAAATTTGAAAATCTCATATCTCAAAAAATTCATATGGAACGGTATGTTTTTTATTTCATATTTAGATAGAGTTTGTTCCGTAGAATTTTTTAAGACCATCCGCAGCTTTGTACGACCAGCCGTTCTTTCACAATGACGGCTCAAAGATTGTGCCTCACAACACGATCGTGAATCAAACTGTTGAAATACAGGTCCATTTTCATACTGACAAGCTCTTTGGAACCACATATGGCTTCAGTGATGTCGAGTTTGTTTGTCTGAGGTTCGTTTCGTGCTACGGAAATGAAGGTAATTTCGAATGTTTGTTGGTAGTTACTTCTTTTATAGAAAAATTATTACCGACGTAGTATTAAAAACCCCAGAATTATATCGTATTAATTAATCATAATTAATAATAATTGTTATTAATAATAAATACGAATTATTAATACCTAACAATAAATTATAATAATTTTCACTAGGTACTTGATAAAATTGTTAATAATTAGTGATAATTGATAATAATAATTAATCTAACATTTAGGATCTAGACATTTAGACCTAGTGATCTAGACAGAAGGGTGATCTGTACAAAGAAGATAATGAACCGTTGTGTCAAGAATTTGCAGGGTTTTGGTTTATTATCTTCAATAATAAACCATTGGAACCGCCCAAAGAAAAAATTTTTTTAACCCCCCCTCAAAATTTGTTGGTTTACGTTTCAAGACACGTAGATTCAGAAAATCGAATAAAAAAAACTCTGCAAATTCTTGACACAACGGTTCATTATCTTCTTTGTACAGATCACCCTTCTGTCTAGATCACTAGGTCTAAATGTCTAGATCCTAAATGTTAGATTAATTATTATTATCAATTATCACTAATTATTAACAATTTTATCAAGTACCTACCTAGTGAAAATTATTATAATTTATTGTTAGGTATTAATAATTTGTATTTATTATTAATAATAATAACTATTAATTATGATTAATTAATACGATATAATTCTGGGGTTTTTAATACTACGTCGGTAATAATTTTTCTATAAAAGAAGTACCTACCAACAAACATTCGAAATTACCTTCATTTCCGTAGCACGAAACGCACCTCAGAACAACAAACTCGACATCACTTAAGCCATATGATGTTCAAAAGAGCTTTTACTAAAAGCCTTTTAGTATGAAAATGGACCTGTATTTCAACAATTTGATTCACGATCGGGTTGTGAGGCACAATCTTTGAGCCGTCATTGTGAACGAACGGCTGGTCGTACAAAGCCGCGGATGGTCTTAAAAAATTCTACGGAACAAACTCTATCTAAATATGAAATAAAATACATACCGTTCAATATGAATTTTTCGAGATATGAGATTTTCAAATTTTCAAAATTCGTTTTGAACCCCTTCCCCTTGACCTAGGGTTATGAAAAGTTTCGAGGACCATTGTGGGGTTGGTCTAAACCCATAAAAAAAATTTCGTAATTTTAACTCAACGCTAACTGGGCAAAGTGGCGCGGACGGCGGACGGCGTACGGCGTACGGCGTACGGCGGACGGACGGATTTTGGTTTATTATCTTCGATAATGAACCATTGGAATCGCCCAAAGAAAAAATTTTTTTAACCCCCCCTCAAAATTTGTTGGTTTACGTTTCAAGATACGTAGATTCAGAAAATCGAATAAAAAAAAATCCGTCCGTCCGCCGTACGCCGTCCGCCGTACGCCGTACGCCGTCCGCCGTCCGCCGTCCGAGGCACTTTGCCCAGTTAGCGTTGAGTTAAAATTACGAAATTTGGTTTCTGGGTTTGGACCAACCCCACAATGATCCACGAAACTTTTCATAACCCTAGGTCAAGGGGAAGGGGTTCAAAACGAATTTTGAAATTTTGAAAATTCCAAAACTCGAAAAATTCATATAGAACGGTATGTTTTTTATTACATATTTAGATAGAGTTTGTTCCGTAGAATTTTTTAAGACCATCCGCAGATTTGTACGACCAGCCGTTCGTTCACAATGACGGCTCAAAGATTGTGCCTCACAACACGACCATGGATCAAACTGTTGAAATACAGGTCCATTTTCATACTAACAAGCTCTTTGGAACATCATATGGCTTAAGTGATGTCGAGTTTGTTGTTCTGAGGTGCGTTTCGTGCTACGGAAATGAAGGTAATTTCGAATGTTTGTTGGTAGGTACATACTTCTTTTATAGAAAAATTATTACCGACGTAGTATTAAAAACCCCAGAATTATATCGTATTAATTAATCATAATTAATAATAATTATTATTATTAATAAATACGAATTATTAATACCTAACAATAAATTATAATAATTTTCAGTAGGTACTTGATAAAATTGTTAATAATTAGTGATAATTGATAATAATAATTAATCTAACATTTAGGATCTAGACATTTAGACCTAGTGATCTAGACAGAAGGGTGATCTGTACAAAGAAGATAATGAACCATTGTGTCAAGAATTTGCAGAGTTTTTGGGACTCGAACCCGTAATGTGTTATTGAAGCTCTCACTCATATTCTGAGTTTTTCCGTGGAGGCATTTTTTCAGCAGTTCGGGTTCAGCGAGATCCTTGAATACTGGCTTTATGTGCAACATTATAATAGGACTAAGGTGGAAATGGTCTTCATGGTTATAATCAATGGTAGCTGACTTTTTTTCTTCAGCTGCAGCCTTGGCTTTTTGGTATCCACACCATGATTCTTTCCAAGGTGGGCAAAAATCGTGGCATGGTTTTGAGTTAGTTGAGACAATGTGAAGATATGTAGCCCACATAGCAGTTTTCATTTCTTGTAAAGTACCATTTGTGTTCCGTCGAATTGCTAGGCCATGGTATAATTGGATTTTGTCAATGGCTTTGTCAGTGAGGCGGTTTCGTCCACCTAACGTTTTTCCATCTGCGAGCGGTTCCCCTTTTGGTTTATTATCTTCAATAATGAACCATTGGAATCGCCCAAAGAAAAAAATTTTTTAACCCCCCCTCAAAATTTGTTGGTTTACGTTTCAAGACACGTAGATTCAGAAAATCGAATAAAAAAAAAATCCGTCCGTCCGCCGTACGCCGTCCGCGCTACTTTGCCCAGTTAGCGTTGAGTTAAAATTACGAAATTTGGTTTCTGGGTTTGGACCAGCCCCACAATGATCCTCGAAACTTTTCATAACCCTAGGTCAAGGGGAAGGGGTTCAAAACCAACTTTGAAATTTCGACAATGTCATATCTCTAAAAATTCTCAAGAAACGGTGTAATTTTGGTTTATTATCTTCGATAATGAACCATTGGAATCGCCCAAAGAAAAATTTTTTTTAACCCCCCCTCAAAATTTGTTGGTTTACGTTTCAAGATACGTAGATTCAGAAAATCGAATAAAAAAAAATCCGTCCGTCCGCCGTACGCCGTCCGCCGTCCGCCGTCCGCCGTACGCCGTCCGCGCCACTTTGCCCAGTTAGCGTTGAGTTAAAATTACGAAATTTTTTTTATGGGTTTCGACCAACCCCACAATGGTCCTCGAAACTTTTCAGAACCCTAGGTCAAGGGGAAGGGGTTCAAAACCAATTTTGAAAATTTTAAAATCTCATATCTCGAAAAATTCATATAGAACGGTATGTTTTTTATTTCATATTTAGATAGAGTTTGTTCCGTAGAATTTTTTAAGACCATCCGCAGCTTTGTAGGACCAGCCGTTCGTTCACAATGACGGCTCAAAGATTGTGCCTCACAACACGATCGTGACTCAAACTGTTGAAATACAGGTCCATTTTCATACTAATAAGCTATTTGGAACATCATATGGCTTAAGTGATGTCGATTTTGTTGTTCTGAGGTGCGTTTCGTGCTACAGAAATGAAGGTAATTTCGAATGTTTGTTGGTAGGTACTTCTTTTATAGAAAAATTATTACCGACGTAGTATTAAAAACCCCAGAATTATATCGTATTAATTAATCATAATTAATAATAATTGTTATTAATAATAAATACGAATTATTAATACCTTACATAAAATTGTAATAATTTTCACTAGGTATGTACTTCATAAAATTGTTAATAATTAGTGATAATTGATAATAATAATTAATCTAACATTTAGGATATAGACATTCAGACCTAGTATACGAATTATATCGTATTAATTGATCATAATTAATAATAATTATTATTAATAATAAATACGAATTATTAATACCTAACAATAAATTATGATAATTTTCACTAGGTACTTGATAAAATTGTTAATAATTAGTGATAATTGATAATAATAATTAATCTAACATTTAAGATCTAGACATTTAGACCTAGTGATCTAGACAGAAGGCTGATCTGTACAAAGAAGATAATGAACCGTTGTGTCAAGAATTTGCAGAGTTTTTTTTATTCGATTTTCTGAATCTACGTATCTTGAAACGTAAACCAACAAATTTTGAGGGGGGGTTAAAAAAAATTTTTTCTTTGGGCGATTCCAATGGTTCATTATCGAAGATAATAAACCAAAATCCGTCCGTCCGCCGTACGCCGTCCGCGCCACTTTGCCCAGTTAGCGTTGAGTTAAAATTACGAAATTTGGTTTCTGGGTTTGGACCAGCCCCACAATGATCCTCGAAACTTTTCATAACCCTAGGTCAAGGGGAAGGGGTTCAAAACGAACTTTGAAATTTCGACAATGTCATATCTCTAAAAATTCTCAAGAAACGGTGTAATTTTGGTTTATTATCTTCGATAATGAACCATTGGAATCGCCCAAAGAAAAAAAAATTTTAACCCCCCCTCAAAATTTGTTGGTTTACGTTTCAAGACACGTAGACTCAGAAAATCGAATTAAAAAAACTCTGCAAATTCTTGACACAACGGTTTATTATCTTCCTTGTGCAGATCACCCTTCTGTCTATACCAGACTGTATTGCAAATCGGCAACATACCATATTCTCACTGTACTCATACCATACCATACGAATTTCTTTCCTATCACACCATACTGTATTATACCAAATCATACATACAATAATATACCATACCATACTCATACCATGTCATACAAACCGAGTGAATATTGAAATGTCATCCATCCATTTCTGACCTATATTTAAAATTTCAAGTATCTAGCTCATCATCAAAATTTAATTTGTTTAAACAAATAGGTATTATTTAAACAATTTTACAGACAAGAAACCGAGTGAATATTGCATTGTTATCCAGTTCTGACCTATTTGTAAAATTTCAAGTCAATAGCTCATCATCAAAATTTAATTTGTATTATTACAAAAAGGTATTATTTAAACAATTTTACAGATGATAAACCGAGTGAATATTGCAATGTGGTCTATCCCCGACTCACGGTTAAAATTTCTAGACTGTAGTTTACCGGGAAGATGAAAAAAGGTAGTTTTATTCTGGGCGTCTGGGGGTTGGGTCACATAACGTCCGTTTTCGACGCGAATGACCATTACTTTTTTCCCTGTGTCTAGTGCCAGTGTTACACTTTCTACCATATTCGCAATTGCATCCAGCGTACTTTTTCCAGGTTGAAATCCGAACTGATTCTCGCTAATTATTTTATTTGTTTCTAGAAATTTAACGAGGTATATTTTAATTGCTTTTTCCATTATTTTTGCTATATTTGATAGCAGCGATATAGGCCTGTAGTTTGTTACCAGTTTGGGATCTCCTGTCTTGAAAAGTGGTGTGATTATTGCCTTTTTATAAATTTGAGGGAAGGTGTTGGAGGCGCAGCTGAGGTTGATGATATATGTGATTGGTTTAAT
Organism: Stenodema calcarata; assembly: GCA_963920205.1. NCBI lineage: Eukaryota > Metazoa > Arthropoda > Insecta > Hemiptera > Miridae > Stenodema > Stenodema calcarata. The sequence goes on along the minus strand of CAWUBA010000032.1, from coordinate 6,622 downwards.
GATGGAGCTCTTTATTTTTTTAATAGTTTCTACGGCGATATTATCAAAACCAGGGCATGAGCCTCCTCGTAGTCCACATATAATTTTGTCGACCATTTCCTCTGTGACTTGCAGGAAGGGTGTGGATAAGTCTCCTTGCGGTATTTTAGGATTTTCACAGATGACCGTTTTATCCGCTAATTTCGAACCAATCGTTGCGAAATGATTGTTAAATACATTTGTGATTTCCTTCCCCTGTTTGCTGATTTCTAGAACGGCGTTCTCACTTTTGACAACGTTTACTTCAGTCATTTTTTGTTTCCTCCCTGTTGCTTCATTAATGACTTTCCAAGTTGCTCGTACATTATTTCCCGCTTCTTTTAGTTTCCATGAAAAGTACGAATCTTTTGCTATTTTAATAAGGTTTGTTAGCTTGTTTTTGTATTTTATGTATCTCTCTTTCAGTTTTCTGTCAAATGGTGATTTTCTTAGTTTCAGTGACATGCTTTCCTTTTTTCGCACACTATCCACCAAGCCAGTGGTGATCCAAGGCTTCAAGGGTACCATCTTACGCTTCATTTTGACTGACACCGTACAGGAAAATATGTGGGCTGTCAGGTTTTTATGAAAACTTTCAGCTGCTTCATTTACATCCTTGCCTTCTAGTACGCTGTTCCATTTTTCGCTTTGTAATTTTTGAATGAGTTTTTCATAATCAATTGTTTTCTTATTCGCACTCTCCGTCTGCTGTGCGTTGCGTATGGGGTGTTTGGGGGACTTATTTTTTAAGGACAATAGACTAGTATAGTGGTCTGTGACTGAGGTTTTCCAAACAGCACCTATCATTTCGTCCTTAGAAACGTTTTTCCTATTTCTCAGAAATATATGGTCCAAACAGCTCTCACTATCTTTTCTAGTTGCCATGTTTATGCATGAGGAGAAACCCAGCTCCCCCATTAGATTTAGGTAATCGTTTTTATCGTTTTCTGAGGTTGGGTTTTCATTGATATCTATGTTTATGTCGCCTAGCAGAATGTCTATAGTTTCCCTGTTTTCGGTTCCTAACCTATTGCCCAAGTCAGCAAAAAATCCTGATAATACGCCGCTTCTATAATAGTCCGTTCCACGTCGAACTGGCACTATGTGTTTTGAGTGGGATGCTTTGTCTCTCTCGCACACAGGGCGCACTACATCTCTCTGTCCTTTTCCCTCCGTACGACGTTGCCGCTATATTTCAACTTTGTCTAATCTGATCGGAAAAAATTCCATAATGTGCAGAATTTAATTCTCTATACGTCTACATTAAAAATAAAAAATAAAAGCTGAGTCTCGAGTCGCAAAAAATTATTAAATGAAAAAATTTTACTTAAAATTTTTAATGGGAATTACTCTTTATCACATCACTGTGACCTTATTATTTGAGATATTGCTTTGAAATTTGGTATGAAGTCACTAGACCTTACGTGTTTTCGATACATAGAAGAACAAATTTTTTAATGGTATTCCTTCCCTGCTTTTTCGCGAAATGAAAACGGAAAATTACAAATTCAATTTTTGAAAAGTAGCCTGCGAGGAAATTTCGTTCTATTGCAGCCTATTAAAATTGGACGCATTCCTTATAAAAAGGACAGTTCAAATTTAATTTTAAGATGTGTCCGACCATTCTGGGATGAATACAGCTGGAGTAATTGATTTTTGAATGCGAGGGAGCGCGCGGATGCGATGGGCCGAAAGCGGGACAGGCCTGGCAGACAACCCCTCCTTATACCTGTTGTCCCCCGAAGGACAATATTATAACGAGTATATTCAAAATGAATTAGATACTTCCAAAGTAATATTAGTCATGTTTTATTGTACATATTAAAAATAAATTTTAATTAATTTTAATATAAAAATCAATGCTTCCTTATATCATTCAGTTGTGCTCGGAAGCAATACGGCATAAGTAATACGGGTTTTATGTTCCATATATAATTTAAATGAAATATTAATGATGTCTACATAGAATAAATTTATAAAAAATTTCTACATTCTTTTCTTATAATTACTGACCCAAACCTGAAATAAAATAACACATAAGTCATCCAAATGCCAAACAGGACATACTTAGAAATTTAAACATAACATAAACTTTAATTTACGTAATGATACGTAAAAATTAGCAAAACTCATTTAAGACCAACGCTAAAAAAACCATTTATTAACATTTAACATTTATTAACGCTCACACTTTAGGCGATAAGAATGAGATTTGAAAGTATTTCCTGCTGTCTATATCCTTTTTACTATTGGAAGACTCATAAAATAACCATTTTGTACAAACCTACTGATCTGAAGTGACTGGTAAGAATGGAACCATTACAGGTAGTTATATCGGGCAATGACGTTGAGGACACTTAAAATTACCACTAATCCATTGTACTCGTACTAACATAAACATGTTTTCCCTAATCCAGGACTGGTCATCAACCCTTCGGGGGACTACAGGTATAAGCAGAGCTGGGCCAGATTGAATTTCGAATAAATTTGAAAAGTTTCTGCTATACGAATTTGGGATAAATATTTGTTATTCATAGGTGTCATAGAATAATGCATTCGTTATTTGTTATTTAAAATAACAATCAATAAATACAACAAGGAGGGGTGGTCTGCCAGGCGTGTCCCGCTTTCGGCCCATCGCATCCGCGCGCTCCCTCGCATTCAAAAATTAATTACTCCAGCTGTATTCATCCCAGAATGGTCGGACACATCTTAAAATTAAATTTGAACTGTCCTTTTTATAAGGAATGCGTCCAATTTTAATAGGCTGCAATAGAACGAAATTTCCTCGCAGGCTACTTTTCAAAAATTGAATTTGTAATTTTCTGTTTTCATTTCGCGAAAAAATAGGGAAGGAATAACATTATAATTTTTTCCTTCCATGTGTCGAAAATACGTAAGGTCTGGTGACTTCATACCGAATTTCAAAGCAATATCTCAAAAAATAAGGTCACAGTGATGTGATAAAGAATAATTTCCATTAAAAACTTTGAGTAAAATTTTGTCATTAAATAATTTTTTGCGACTCGAGATTTAAGTTTTATTTTTTATTTTCAATGTAGGCGTATAGAGAATTAAATTCTGCACATTATATAATTTTTCCCGCCGAAAAACGTGGATTCGATATTTATGTGTAGTATGGGCAGATGTAAAGATTTGGCAACAGCGCACAGAATCTAGTGCCAGCTCGACATGGAACGGACTATAGGTGACCTATACATGCAAAATAATCGATAATTCTGTGCCTCCAGCTGGAATTCACATAGCAAGCTGAAGGCACCCTCCACTGCAACATCTGACACTCTTACACCCTTACAGGAAGCGTCCAGAAACACCGTCACACCACTACTTTTATTTAAAAATGTTGTTGAGCTAAGTATATGTTTTATATGTAGGGAGGTCTGGATGATGTTCTGGGAGCTATTCCAAGTTTCTGTGAGACATATGAAATTTGGCTTTCTTTTTAGCTGGCTGAGATGTATTGAAAATTCATTGAAGTTTCTATGTAGGCTGCGAATATTTGTGTTTAGTACTAAAAGAGAGTTCCTGTGCAAAATCGCTGTATTTTCCAGTTCTTCAATACTTTCACATTCGATTTCTTGGTGTAGTTCTGGTAGGTTTTCTATTTCGCCCGGTGTGAATTCCATCGGTTATTAAAAAGTTTCTCTGACCTCGATCTCTTTTTCGGTGTAGTGATGGATTTTTCAGGCCTGTTCGTTATGTTTCTCGGGACACGTAGCCGGTGATATTTTTTCTTCATAGTTCAATTTGCCAAATAAGTGAGTCAATTTCTTCCTCGTATCCAACCTTTGTAAATGCTGTGGGCTGACGATCCTGATGGCCCGCGATTGCTCATCTTGTTTCATCAATATGTCACCATCTCTGGTCCATACAAATGCATAATTGTACTCCTTTGATATTTGCTTTGCCATCCATAGTAGATGTCTATTGTAGGGAGTCAGACGGTCATTAAGGTACAGTTGCTGGTCCTGTTTAAGTTCTGGGATAATCTCTGTAGCACGGAGTCCTTTTTTTCCTCTGTAACTCGAGAGAACCTTTTTCTTCATATCGAGGTTTACGAATTTGGCCACGATGATTTTCCGGTCGGGTTTTCCTGGTTTGGGTTTGACTCTATAAGCGTATTCTATGTCACACGTATCTATTGTACAGTTTAACGTACTCGCTACCTTGGTAATTACCATCTTGGGATCTTCTCTGGGAGTTTCCGCTATCCCCGCAAGCTCAACTTCCCTCTCCATCATTGCCTGATCATATCGGTTGACACGCGCAGTCAATTCATCCACTTTGGCGTTCAGCTCGCGATTTTCTCGTGCAAGGTGATCGTATGCCTTAGTCATCTGTTCACAGAAGCCTCTAGATTGTCAAATTTGCTCAGCATTTCATCGAGTTTGTTTGCATTAGAATTTAACGCTTTCTCTGTATCTTTTTTTTAGAGAACTCATGCTCTGCAAAATCTTTTCCATTTTTTTATCTAGATTGATCACGACGTCCTTCTCTGTGGTCTCTTCACCATCGCTCTCCTCCTCCGACTCGGAACCGATCTCATCACGAACACGCTCCCTCGGGCCTTTTTCCCTCGCCCCTGTGCATTTATCACATCTCCATTTCATCTTCAGGTCGTTCTTTAGCTTTTTATAATTGTCTGCCGTTTTCAGTCGTGTGCACGCAGGGTGGTACGACTTTCCACATGACGTGCACTTCGCCGTCTTTTTTGGTGAGTTGAGTTCTTGTGAACATTTCGCGCAATCTTGTGAACATTTCGCAGGTCATACGACGAGACCTTTTATGTCTCTGCGCCCCCTCCTACACTCACACCGCGTACCTCGTACTTCATTTTGGTTTATTACCTTCGATAATGAACCATTGGAATCGCCCAAAGAAACAAAAATTTTAACCACCCCCCCCCCCCCCCCCCCTCAAAATTTGTTGGTTTACGTTTCATGATACGTAGATTCAGAAAATCGAATAAAAAAAAATCCGTCCGTCCGCCGTACGCCGTCCGCGGCACTTTGCCCAGTTAGCGTTGAGTTAAAATTACGAAATTTTTTTTATAGGTTTCGACCAACCCCACAATGGTCCTCGAAACTTTCCATACGACATGGTATGAGATGGTATGAGTATGGTATGGTATATTATTGTATGTATGATTTAGTATAGTACAGTACGGTATGATAGGAAAGAAATGGTATGAGTACGGTGAGAATATGGAATGGTGCCGATTTGCAACACAGTCTGGTATAGACAGAAGGGTGATCTGCACAAGGAAGATAATAAACCGTTGTGTCAAGAATTTGCAGAGTTTTTCGTTTTCACGAAGTATTTGAGTCGACAATTGCTCTTCTTGCAAGTCCTTCGAACTCAAATAAACACCTCGAGTCGATATGAAGTCAACTTTTTTTCTTTTTCACGAAGTGTTTGAGTCGACAATTGATCTTCTTGAAGGTCCATTCGAACTCAAATAAACACCTCGAGTCGATATGAAGTCTACTTTTTTTCGTTTTCACGAAGTATTTGAGTCGACAATTGTTCTTCTTGAAGGTCCATTCGAACTCAAATAAACACCTCGAGTCGATATGAAGTCAACTTTTTTTTTGTTTTCACGACGTATTTGAGTCGACAATTGATCTTCTTGAAGGTCCATTCGAACTCAAATAAACACCTCGAGTCGATATGAAGTCAACTTTTTTTCATTTTCACGAAGTACCTATTTGAGTCGACAATTGTTCTTCTTGAAGGTCCATTCGAACTCAAATAAACACGTCGAGTCGATATAGAGTCAACTTTTTTTCGTTTTCACGAAGTATTTGAGTCGACAATTGCTCTTCTTGAAGGTCCATTCGAACTCAAATAAACACCTCGAGTCGATATGAAGTCTACTTTTTTTTCCTTTTCACGAAGTGTTAGTGTCGACAATTGCTCTTCTGAAGGTCCATTGGAACTCAAATAAACACCTCGAGTCGATATGAAGTCAACTTTTTTTCTTTTTCACGAAGTGTTTGAGTCGACAATTGATCTTCTTGAAGGTCCATTCGAACTCAAATAAACACGTCGAGTCGATATGAAGTCAACTTTTTTTCGTTTTCACGAAGTATTTGAGTCGACAATTGATCTTCTTGAAGGGCCATTCGAACTCAAATAAACACGTCGAGTCGATATGAAGTCAACTTTTTTTCGTTTTCACGAAGTATTAGAGTCGACAATTGCTCTTCTTGAAGGTCCATTCGAATTCAAATAAACACCTCGAGTCGATATGAAGTCAACTTTTTTTCTTTTTCACGAAGTGTTTGAGTCGACAATTGATCTTGAAGGTCCATTCGAACTCAAATAAACACCTCGAGTCGATATGAAGTCAACAATTTTTCGTTTTCACGAAGTATTTGAGTCGACAATTGTTCTTCTTGAAGGTCCATTCGAACTCAAATAAACCCCTCGAGTCGAAATGAAGTCAACTTTTTCTCGTTTTCACGAAGTATTAGAGTCGACAAGTGCTCTTCTTGAAGGTCCATTCGAACTCAAATAAACACCTCGAGTCGATATGACGTCAACTTTTTTTCGTTTTCACGAAGTATTTGAGTCGACAATT